>VYZV01015323.1:82441-110705 GCA_013401275.1 Pandion haliaetus | reverse complement strand
AAAAATCCTTCTGATTAAAATAAATATAACTGCATAGTGATTTGGTTAATATTATAAAAATTCATTTAGTATCTAAAAGTCAAAACAATGCCAATGATGAGTCTGAAATTTTCCTACCCTTTTTACCTCCCTCTTAGGGTCTCTGGAGCTGGATACACCATCACAGCCTGTGAATAACCATCACGCCCATTCTCACACTCCAGTAGAGAGTAAGTCTTTGAGGATAAAAACACACCCAGTTCTTATGTTTCCTTATTTTTTGTTGAGTAGTGTTAGGAAAAAAGTTCAGAACTTTCTTCTTTTTCTTCAAACGCTGTGGGGGGGCAGGGGGAAGGCATACTGCAATGGTAATAATATCTGTTCAGAAGAAGTGCAAGAATGAAATAATAAGATTTTCCTGGTGGGAATGAGTTGAAAGTGCTGTTTTATTATCTCTAGTTATAGTTTGACTTCCATGCTGAAAAGGTTTTACATTTAAGTTCCCTTCATTTGTTTCATTTAGAAAGGAAACACAATCCATCTTCTCACCATAGTACAACAGATCATGTTCCTGAAAAGAAGTTTAAATCTGAAGCTCTTCTATCTACCCTGACTTCAGATGCTTCTAAAGAAAATACACCAGGTAATCTTCATTGTCTTGCATTTTATTGTTTTTTAATTGGAAGAAGAGAAACCCTATTATATTTGTGAGTTACTGTCTTTTGAAATCAGAGGCTCATACCCTTTCCACTGGGATTTTCAGTCATTTGAAACATGAGAAATTGCAGGCATTGTTATCCATCTGTGTTGTCCATGAAATGCATCAGCTTTGTTGTCATTTAACAGCTGCATATTGGCTGTTTCTTTTTATTTACACTGCTTGGAAGAAGGTAACAGTAGTTTCATTCAGCCAGTAGTAGAAATATAAGAGATCAATGCATTATTATTTTTGGGTAAAGAAATGCGTGCAACAATTTCCAAAGTAAGGGAAAAGAATTTTCACACTTTTTTTTTTTACGGGTTGGTCTGACGTGGCATTCGGCTATGATAAAATAAAATTCTTTCATGTGTTGTCTCTTTCAAAAGAGGTGAGAAGTCTTTTTGAATAGTGAATAAAAAAAAACCCCACAACCTTCTGCCCATTTTCAAAATTAGGGTGTTTCATAGTTTCTTTTCTGAAAATAAAAGATTGTGACAGGTTATAGTAAGTAAACTACCTTATGTTTTGGAATTTAGTGCTGTTTATCAGTTTTAAGTAGTCTCCGTCATATCCATTTTGCTTTTCTTTTGAAGGAACTTCACATGAGATGGCAAATAAAATTAACTAAGTTTTGAGCAACTGTCAGTCTGTAGATGGCCATGGAAATCTCTGTTGCATTAAAGCTGTGATTGGTAGTTTTTAGGATTAAGATTGTTAAAAGTTTTACTTCAGAAACAGTATAGGTGTACAGTCACATTCCTGCTCTCTTCTTGATGGTTAAAGTAGTCAGCACTGTTTCAGTGGAGATTGGGTCTATATAGACAGAGACATAGCAGCTGCATCTGTTCTTTGATATTTGAATATGATAGTGAGGACTGTCTTTCTAAAAGGACTCCTTGCACATGAGGATAGGTGGTGAACAAATTTCTTTTCTTCTTAAGCCAGTACTGGCTGTGTCAAATGACTTTTAAAACTTTTTTCCAAATGATCAGACTGCTCTGATGCATAAACGGAGTTCCTGCTCTTTCACTGGTTGTCATATATAACTCTTCTTAAAAAACTAAAAAAGGAATTTAGTTTCATTTTGAATTTCATAAATGTGTTCTGTTCATCAAGGGTGTCGAAACAGTAATTCATCATCCTCTTCAAACAATGCATACAATACAAACTCTTCTCAACCATTGGCATCATATAACCTGGGCTCATTATCTTCAGGATCCGGGGCCGGAGCAATTACCATGGCAGCAGCTCAAGCCGTGCAAGCCACAGCGCAGGTAATGTCAAAACATTCTTGTCATTCTGCCATCCGCTATTGATTAAGAAGAAAGACTAATGATTCTTTTTTAATCTGAATTCCCATGATCACTTTCAGCTGTTGTGATTCAGTTCTCATATTATCATTTTTGTGTATATATGCTAGTTTCATCCTGTAAAACTTGCATAAAGGGACAGCTTGTTTTCTAGCTTTTCCTGTGGGATATTTTTACACCTTTTTACATCTTGTTATAAATCATTTTGTTATACAGGGTAACTAGTGAACCTGTGCAAATAATTAGCAGTTAGCAGCCTAGTATGTCTTCTATAAGAGCTCTACCGTGTGGTCTGATACAATGTCAGTATTCCTTTTAGATGAAGGAAGGAAGACGAACATCCAGTCTAAAAGCCAGCTATGAAGCGTTTAAGAACAATGATTTTCAGCTTGGAAGAGAATTTTCTTTATCCAGAGATTCAACTGGATATTCATCATCAGCTCTGGCATCTACATTAACACAGACATTAAGTTCATCAACCACAGATTCACGAAGTGGCAGAAAAAGCAAGTAGGTTCTTACTTATTGACTACAATTATAGTTTTTAAGACAGCTAAGCTTTCTTTTAAAGGTCATGGGCCATATTAGAAATACTTCATATTTAATATCTGGGGTGGGGATCAGCAGAAGGTAGTTACTGCCTGATGACCTCTTTTTGTTCAGGGCTTTCTTCTTTTGTCCTCTCACTTTTAAGCAAACTCACTCCAAGGTTTTAAATAAATGTCCTGATTTGCTTTTACATCTGTGATACCATGTAGTTTCTTCCCTCATTTTCCTGTGTACTGGAGAGAAGATTTGGCCTAACAGCAAATGTTGGGAATTACCATGCAGTGGTTTGTAGATGGTTTTAAAATAATCTGGAGATCTGCTTCATGCCACTTCAGAAATAACCACAATGCTTTCCAATGGCTGCCCATCTAGGACAGGAAACAGAATGAATTTTATTTCTGATTAAAACGAAGTTTAAAAACATTTTAAACAACACAATGTCACAACACATTGTGACAACAGTCACAGTTTGTACTTGAAAGAGTGTGTCTCAAAATGCCCATCCTTTTAAACTGACTTGAGTTTTTTTTTCTTCATACAAATTTGTGTGTATTCACAGCTCAGTTAATAATTTTGTCTTAGAAGCATTTTTTCATCTAATGGATATCTTGGGTGTCAGATCTGACCTATAAGCAAAAGCATAGAATTTGTATTCTGGCGCTGTTCCTATGGAGTGATTGGTGATGCTTTAGTGGAGATTAACATAAAATCAGTCATCTTCAAAACAGTAATCTATTGAACATGACATATGACATTATTTATATGTAGATTCCTGTTTTATTGGTAACATATTTTTTATGGGGACTTGACACCAAGGCTGTTGATGGAAAATTTTGTGAAGGAAAACGTTCATTAAAGCCATTTGGCAGTTTAAAACTGTTAAATTCCATTGATTAGAATAGTGTCTTGCACTTGTAAGGTGGTACGACTTGTTTCCTTCTCCAAAGAGCATTCGGTGTGTCCATTTCAGTTCTTGTAATAGTTGAATGAAATCTCTTAGAGAATGATGCTTTGGGATTTACCTACTGCAGTATTTCAAAATCAACAAAGTACTTGTTTAGTGATTCTTTCACTTGGCAGGAAATGAATTTAAATTACGTATGCTATTTTTTTTCTCCCCACCTCCCCCTCCCCCAGAAACAACAACAAATCTTCAAGTCAGCAGTCCTCATCATCTTCCTCGTCTTCCTCTCTATCATCATGTTCTTCTTCATCTGCACTGGCACAAGAACTGTCTCAGCAAACAGCAGTAATACCAGAATCTGATTCTAATAGCCAGGTTGACTGGACCTATGATCCAAATGAGCCACGTTACTGCATTTGTAATCAGGTGAGGATGGCTTCCAACCTGAAATACAACTACAGCTGCTGTTTTGCTGTAGTTGAACCTCCTTCTCTGTTTGCTAATTTAAAAACATTCTATTTGCAGTCTTGAAATTCCAATCTGTTTTTATTTACTTTTATTTACTTACCAGTGATAATGAACTCAGCTGTTGAAGCTGAAAACAAGCACGTTTTCCAGTGATGTGACATACCTGGAGAGTTTTAAATCTTTTAGTGAAGACTTCAGGATTAATTAAATTAGAAATTGAGCAGGTTCACAGTGAGTTTACTTAAAATTTTAAGTTAGCAAGGAATTTGCCTGGTCTCTCCTACTTTCCTTAAGAAACCCCCCCAAAAACCCACAAACAAAAAAACCAGCAACCAACCAAAAAACTAGTTTTATGAAGGCTATCTGGAATCTTGAGAGAGTGAATGACAACATGAGAAACTTGTATTTAAAAATGACTGTTCTTACTTTAAACACTTTTAAGAGTGTCAGCTTTTTTTTTTTAGAGTTTATAGAATTCTGTAATTCTCTTGGAAGTGTTTGATTGTTTCAAATAAAGTGCTTGAAATTGTCATGTGTGCAAGGGAGATGCTAGACATCAATATAATCTTGAACACTGGGCTGATAATGTACTGAGCGCAGTTGTTTAGACCAAAATGTGATTTGTTCAGGTTTTGAATGCTGACCTTTTTAATCCAACCTGAAATATGCAGAAGTATCTTTTTTTTGCATAAAAAACTTTTGAAAATCAAATTGCTGTGAACATGATGTTCTTTGGGTTGTGTAACAAAAGAAAAGTCAAGATAGTGTTTCTGCTCTTAATGGAAGAACTCCTCAAAGGAACAAAGTTGAACTTTGGCCCTTTGAAAACGCTGATTGTTTTAAATTAGTAATACATAACGATTAATAACGGGTTTTTTTCTTATTTACTAGGTGTCCTATGGTGAGATGGTAGGCTGTGATAACCAAGATGTAAGTAACAAAGTTCAAAAGGTTCATGAGAAGCTTGTGCATGTAACTGTTGCTTGCAGGAGTTACTTTTCTTTAGTGTTGGTTTTAGAGTAGAGGTTTTTTTCAGAGTAATGTGCGTATGAGCTGAACCATTCTTCAGGAAACTTCTCCTCACCTGTCCCCACAGTTCAGGTTCTTTTAGAAGGCTTCACCCTTTACTGGGAAGGTTTGACATCTTTAAAATGCCCTTTGTTTCTGGAAACTTTTAGCTGTGTCGCTATTAGTATCAGTTGTTCCCTTCAAATAAAAAAGTTTTAAAAGAATCGTTGAATGTAATAATGTATTCACCGAGATGCTATATTTAAATAGAAGTGATAAAATTACTGTTGTGTCGCTTAGTGTTGTCAAACCAAATATTTCAAAGCACAACATAGTTCTTTTGCTCTGTTATGCAAGTCTATATATAACTCCTAGAATTTTTGTTGCTTTCTTAGTCTGTTGAGTGTATACGAGGGGCTGAGATCGTCCTCTCTCTTCCTTTTGTCCTGTGACTTTGTGTGAAAAGCAGAATCTATGCTTTTTACTTGTGCTTCATTTTCATAGAATTGTATTTGTGATAGGTGTTTTGAAAAAAACCCAAATCCTCTCTTTGACTCTGTTTTTATAGTGCCCTATTGAGTGGTTCCACTATGGATGTGTTGGACTGACAGAAGCACCGAAAGGGAAATGGTACTGTCCACAGTGTACAGCTGCAATGAAGAGAAGAGGCAGTAGACATAAATAAGTTTTTCTTCAGCTGGAAAACCAATTACATACTGAAGGTTTTATAGAGGACTTGGGAGGGGGAGGAACCCCCACCACACTTCCTTGCAACCACTTAAGGGTTAACATAGCAGTCATAAGATCTTGAGCTATTGACTTTNCTTGAGCTATTGACTTTGCTAGTTGTGTTTTAATATTGTAAGTAAATTATTTATGCACATTGTTGTGCTACAGATACTATTCCAATGAGCCTCGGACTGTTCCAGTGGCCAACATATGCAGACATTTGTACTATCAAACCATTTTCTCTAAGCAGTGGGCATTCTACAATTATTCAATCTTCAAAAAATACCAATAAGTCAAGATTTTAAATGTATGTTTTATATTCAACAGATATATTCTGCTGCATGTACTGTACTCAAGAGCTGTTATGTAACACTATGTATATAAATGGTGCAAAAAGTCAGTGCTTCGGGGAAAAAAAAAGAAGAGACAATGGTTTTTAAAATGCCTTTATAGCTTTGGTTCTTTATGAAACTTAATTCAGCAGGCTGAAGAAAATGGTTCTTGTATACAGCGGGCTGTTGTCCTCTAGGTTATTTGAGTATGTAAAAGCAAAAAAAAAATGCTGTAGAATAAAACAAACTTGTGCCATTAGTCTTTATATGTTTCTGCTCCAGAGAAGGTGCAGGCCATAAGAGGAAAAAAAGGTGTTAAAGTGATGATAAATTTTTATACCAAATGTGTTTATTTTTTTGTGCAAGTAATCCTTTAAATTTGAATTGTATTAGGTGTTAAAATAAAACAACCTCAGCTCCTCAAATTAATGTTTTCTGTATATTTGTCAAAAAAAGGTTTGTCCCTGAAGTGGTTTCAGGAGAATATAACTAAGTTTGCATAACAAATTGCTACACGTGACCCATGTGAAGGACTGTTGTACAAGACGTTTCTCTGGTGGGGAGGTAACTTGTACGTTGAAATACCATTTGCCTTGATGCCTCTGTCTCCACACAATCAGTGGCACTTGCTTAAATGGGTCCAAAAGGTCCATTTTCTCTGTGGTTAAAAAAGAGAAATCCCTACTGTGTCAAGAGATATCCACAGGCAGGGTTGCCTTCCTTTTTCCATGGCACAGATGGAAATAGGAAGGGGAGAAGAAAACTGGGGTGAGTGTGTCTTGCAGCTGCCATATTCTTTCCTGGACAGTGGTTTTCATGTGAAAACCAACACACGGTTCAGGGAAGAAGAAAGGGAGAAATAGTTCATCCTCCTTGTAGAGTCCCTAGAGCAACAGGGAGGATCATGTTAGGAAGCCTAAATGCAGGCCCATAAATGGCTGGATTTGTGAGTTATACATCTTGTAGTACAGGATCAGAAAACTGATCTTTACATTAGACCCTTGACCAAGAATATGATGGAAAGATTTTTCTATATCTTTTCACAACTTGCTTATTTTGGACATAGTTTGTAGATTTCCTTTCACTGACAATTTCCTTTTTTTGTTGTTTTTGTATGGTTCTTTAGTGCAGCAGCACTGAACAGGAACAAAATTATTACTCCTTTTTTCTCCTTCCTCCTTCCTTCCACTACTAAAAAAATACACTTTCCCTTTGGAATAAAGATCTTACTTTAGCACTTGGTTGCTCTTTGGGCTGTCATGCTGGAGGATCGTGGCCTTCACATGGTAGCTTTCCAAGCCCATGCAGAGGGGAGAAGAGAGGGAAAGAAGCAGTGTTTCAATGCATGACTGTGCAAATAGTGTCAAGGAAATAAAAAGAATTAGGCTCATTAGTGATAGGAGTATGTGCAGAAAATGCAGGCTTTACCTAAACCGAAATGAAACCAGGCTTCTGTCACAACATTTATTTAAAAATGACAAAAAAGTAGGCAAATCCATGAACTGGGGAAAAGCAGATGTGTAAGAAGGGAAATGTGATTATGGATAATAACCAGGCTTCAGTAAAAGAATAGGCTAGCAGTTGGTGAAAATAAACAGCAAAGAGCAGTATAACTAAGGTTCCATTAAAACTGGAACTGAGCCCAGTGGGTATGTATTTCTGTGGAGATCTCAGTCTAAAAAAACACTTGAGGACTAGAATATCTGGTTTTAAGTGAGGCTATGGAGACAATAGAGATAACAAACAATTTGTTCTGTTGCAAACTGGTGCCGTGCTATGAATTGAAGTTAAATAAGCAACAGCTAATCTAGACTCCCCTTGGACTGAATGCCTAAGTCTTTAGGGCTAAGAAGTAAGTCCATTGAGAATTAAGACCATATACAGCAAAATCCCTCATTCTGGTGGTAACCATATCTAAGATGGTGCAGAGACTGAAAATTCAAATAAAAATTCCAATTTTTAGTGTGAGCGTTGGTTTGCTGTTTCATTGGATGATATAAATTATTTTTTTCATGGAGGAGCTAGTTAGAGAACTCACAAGAGGAAAACATTTAACCTTTGTCCTCATTAGTACATTAGCATTTTTTGTCAAAGTTCAGAAAATAGAAATGGACAAATGTGAAAAGTGTGGAAAAAAATGCAATACATAAGTCAAAGATGTAGAACAATAAAACCTGTATGTGCTTTTGTTTTGTTTTCTTCTAAACAGAATGCCTGTGAGAGAAGCTTACGGGTCAGCAGGTGATTACAGTGTAAAAGCCCTGAGTAACGTGAGTAGTTACGTATTGGGAGAGTCCTTGCTTCATGGTCATTAGAGTTCTTGGAAGCTTCACTGAGTAGACGAAGCCAGGTTGATGTAGGCTACATCAAGGCGTTTAGACAGGGTCTCTCATTAAAATTTCTTTAAAAAACAGTGATGCACTGGTTGGAGTGGGGGTCCCTTAATGTTACATGGCTATTTGCAAAATAGAATACTAAAGAGTGAAGGAGTAAATTGCCAATATTCCCAACATGGAGAGGCTGCTAAAGGAGTCTGCTCAACAGAGATGTAACATATAAGTTAAAAGGGGTAAATAGTAACGTAATGTTTGCACTTAAGTTGCATTCTCAAAAGTAACAAAAATGGGAAGTGTTAAAAGCAGCAGAATAATCTCATGATACTGAGTATCTGATAAAATGGAAGATATAATTCAACATTTCCTAAAATGTAAATATAAAATAATACTTAATTCTCAATTTATCTGCAGATGGGGCCTCTGAAGTAGCTATTGCTGTGCAGGAAAGTAATTTGGGGAGTTATCTAGGTAATTCTATGGAAACACCAGCTTATTGCTCAGCAGCAGGTCAAGCGAGTACTAAGAATGTCTCAGTAGGAGAGAAAGAATAAAACAGAAAACAGTTTTACACTGTGTAAACTGATGGCGCAGTTAGGTCTCAACGTAGTGTAAAATTCTGGTTGGCTCTGCTGCAAAAAGATAGCAGAACTAGGGAAGGCTCCAACAGGAGGATCAAAGCAGTCAAAGCTGTGCAATGACAACACACGTGAGAAGTAGCTGAATTGTCTGGGACTCTTCTGGCTGGGAAAGAGGTGGCTCAGTGAGGATGTAACACGGATCTGTAAATTCAGGAGTGCTGTGGAAAAGGTGTGGCTTTTGATAGAAGAAGTAGCAGGGAGGTAGCCAGTCCAAAATGAAAACAGAGCAGCTTTTTTTCACACACGGTATGCTTAAATTGTAAAACTGGCCATATAGCTTACATGGATGTGGAAAGGGACTGAGAAACTAATAGAAGCAAAGTCCGTGGAGGCATAAAATGCAGAAGCAACGTATCTGGATCAAAAACTCACTGAAGACTGATCACTAGAAATTAAGAGTTTGAAACCAGGGAAGTGTCCCTGGATGCCTGTCAATCCCACAGCCCCCCTGGCATACAGCACTGACCGCCGTTTGACACAAGCACACCGGGTTAGGTGACCCATTGGCATTATGCAGAGCAGCTGCTTTTAGTTTCATCTCAGAGCTCCAGCATTTGGGTGAATTTTTAGGTTGAGGAGGTATTTGTAGTACCACAAGCTGAGAACCCATGTGCTAAGCACTGTAATAGAATAAAAAGTGGTCTGTGCCTTGTAAACTGTGTTGTCTGTTTGCATTGTGGAGAAGTAACATTTTTTCCTCAGCTGTAGGTTTTATTTATTCTAGGTCTGAAACGAAGAAGAAAGAGGAAATACAGTTAACGCTTCCTGCTCTGAAAATGCATCTAGGTTGTCCCTCTGAATAGCACAGAGTAATTTGCATTCTTGTCTTCTTTACTGAACTTTGCAGAATGTTGTTCAACTGTGCACAGTAAGGATTAGAAATTCTGAGGTTTGTTTTCCCCTTTCTGTTCCCCCTCACCAGGGAGGACTTTCCACTTCGAGCTGGCTTTTCTTGGCAAGTTTTTTCATCTCCCACCTCATCCTGCTGGAATGTCTGGACCGTGCACTTTTCTTGTTCAATAGATGTGACAAGTGACAGAAGGAGGACCCAGGTGGCTTTCCCCTTGACAGCGGAGGGTTTGGTTTTGCACTTACACCTAAAATCTCTGAGAAGCAGAATTGCAAGAGGGATAAGGGTCTGACCATTTACATTCTCTTAGGGGTATACATGAATGACTAAAGTCAGGCCACACTGTATGAATACAGTCTGCAGTTTTGTTACTCTTCCCGGGATTGCCTAAAATGCTCTGAGAATAATGTAACTAAAAGAAGAATGCCACACTTCAGTATATTTATACAAATCTACAGTAATATTCCTCTAGCACTTTCAAATCCATATCTTGCTTTTATACTCGTATGATATTCTATAGAGACAAACAGCAGCTTTTTCTTCTAGATAAATCATGTATTTAGCAGCTATTTGAGCATGCAAATGTCAGCAAGTTGCATGCTTACTTACAGAGTTGTGCTTGCATACATCACGAGTTGTATTTTAGAAAAACCAATAGTTTCCTGCATTAGTTCATAATAGATTTAAAGTCTTAATTATAAACAGGACTTTAACTGTTTGCTGACTGTATTCCCTTTGTCTACTGAAAAAAAACCAATTCCTGAAACCCCCCCCACAGCATATTACAACTAGAGAAATACTTGCCTCCTGACTGTACAAGAAATCTACATTAATGCAGTAGAAAATGATGAACAATGTTAGGATCCACAGGTGTTTTAACATTTTTAAAGCTTTAATAACTTACTTCTACCTTGTACCTTATATTAGGAAAACTTCCGAGTGTTGTGACTGCTCTGTTCCTTTCTAAATATTTATTCAGCAGTGCCATATACATTGAATCAAAGGTGTATGCCCACATTTATGAAACTGGCTACTGCCTGTTAAAGAAGTTTTACTGAAGTTTAAGAGTACAATGAGGGGATTCTTAAACTAAATAAAGTCGATGCAGTTGTTCAGCTACAATTTGTGTATTTTTCATAAAAAATATAAAAATTTGGGGGAACCCTAGGTATACTTTTGTTGCTGAACACAGATTTATTTATTAGGTTGATAGTTGGTTTTCCTAATTAGGGTTATACTAAGCCTTTCTTTCTAGAAGAATAAATAATGGTTACACTGTATTTGCACACATGAGAATTGGTGAAACAGAAATAGGGGAGCAATGCAAAGATAATTTTACATTGCTTCCACCTGCAAAATTGTGGCCTTCTGATTTCAAAGCAGCTTTTACTATTTCTTTTCAGAAAAAAACATGTGGGATAGATGTCTGGATGAATTTTGCAAGCACGAGTGTAATTAAGTGCTGGAAGGGGTCAGTCAGGTAAGTCCTGTGGAAATAGGGACTCCTTTCTTGTCAGAAGTACAGGAATATTTTTCCCTGTGTTGATAAAGGGTGTGTTTTTTACAGCTCTGTTTTGTTTTGGTGAGACTAAAATTGCATTGTTACTGTGTGGAGGCAAAAATAAATGCTCATCATATTTAAAAAATGTTTTAATAAATGTTCAATTATGTAGTTTGCTTGAAAAGGTGACAAGTTGGAGTGTTTCTGCTGTGATGAATTCATCTGGATATGGTATTTTTTACTTAAATTGTTTTAAAATGTGTTTAATTTCTCAGTTGTGATATTTGTGGTTAAATTAATCTCAGGCTTTTAAAGAAAGCACATTTTATAGATGGATGGATTAGTCGATAGCTGAATGAACTGACAATAAAAACGTTCCTTAGTCAGGTCTGGAAAATGAAATGGTTCTACAGTCAGTAGTATTGGCCAACCCCTTACTTTAATTTAGGAAGGTATACCATACATTTCCCAGGGATCTTCCTGATAGCCTAATATACTTGGAATGTCTAAGGAATAAACAGAAGTTGACCTAGGAGTTATTTTAAAATTACCCTCAAAAAGCAAAATTATTTGTTAATCATTTTAATCCAGAGTAGAAATTTTCTTAGACACTGGCTTAAAGCATGCTTTTGCACACAGAAATGCTGATTTCAGAAGTAATGATTACCTTTGAGAGAGTCACTTATATCAGAACAGTTCTGACCGCCTCTTCTGTATCATTGTTGGTTGCTCTTGGAAGACATAAATACAATCTAAATTATGCACTGGGAAAACATCTCAGCGAAGTTTTAGCCCAGGACAGGAAAACTAAAGATGATTCTCAAAAACAAAGAAGAGAAAAAAAATCCAACTTTAAGGTGTTTTGATTAGTATCTCCATTAATGTTCAAGATTTACTGACTCTAAAGCACTTTTCATTTTGAAAGTGCTTTCCAAACACTCACCTACCCCTATTTACTTAAAGACTTCTGTTGAGAGGGTGAAAGGAATGTACTGGGAATGTCTGTCTATGGAGGCTGACAAGCCTTTTAATAGAAAAGATCCTGAAGTTTTTCTTTTTGCTATTGTTTGAATCTTAAGCAGTAATTTTTAAACTCATGAAGGAAGGAATCATCTAAATATATTGTTTGTAATTACATCAGCACATTATAAAACTCTAACCTGGTTTCATATTTGGCTAATGATGGCATGATTTTAAATCAACCCCAAATATTCTCTGTAGTTCTCTTTCTGAAGTCTGTTTTAAACAAGCAAATTATCTATCGGCCTTATATACATTTTATTAATTCTTTGTGCTGGCACTACTTGGTTTTACATTATTTTCCAAGACAAATATTCTCTTCAATATGCTTTAGTTTTAAAAGTGCATCACACATAGTTGTATGGAAATAGTGATTGATTTAAAAATTTTAATAAGAGCTTATTCAGCTACTTCATACTGTATTTTAGACAGATTCTGATTTTGTTATATTTTGGCTATATTTTAATTTTTGCAAAACCAAATCTGAAGAACATATACGTCTTCCTCTAGTCATAGAACATACCTCCATAATTAAAAAATGTAACAAAACAACCCACAAAAGGGACAAACCCCAACAACCCGGTAATCGGACAATGAACAAAAATGCTCCTATTCACTTTTCAGCCCCTCTGGACAATTTTAATTAGGTGTGAAGTGTAGAAAATTACAGCAAAATATTTTAGATCTCTCAGATCTGAGAAGTATCTGCCTTAAACCTTCCTCTTTCAACAGACCTTTGCCTGGAATGCAAGTTTTACACAACCTGTTTAATCGAAGTGGTGAAGATCACCCACTGACAGTATGATGTTCAGCTTCCTCCCAGCCGTATCACAGCGGTTCAGCATGACTCCCTCCCTCAGTTTCAGCTTTCATGCCACTTCCTCCCAGCACCCTGCAACAGCCGTCAGGCGTGTTTTGAGCAAGCTGTGCAGTCCAATAGACCAGAGCTGAGAGGCAGTGTAGTGACTCTGCGTGGGGCAGGACACAAAGGACTCGTCAGTCCTCATGCCAGCTGCGGTGGGGACTTTCTGTGTGGCCTCCTTCACTGTATTTATTCTGGTCACTTTGCTTTTGCTAGCTGTAAAAATGGTTAAATTTAATTTTCAGCTTTACTTTTAGAAATACCATGTGGAGTAGGTTGTCAAAAGTCAGCGCTTAAAAGATGTAATGTACTTAAGGGTATTTCTAAAGAAACTTCTGTGCCACAGTGGTTGCTGTTATCTTGTTCTGCAGCAATCATGCCGCGGCAGCTGGACTCATGAGAGAAACTGTATAGTTATAATCAGATCAGTAAGTTCAGAAGTGTACCGTTATCTTTTCCTGCTTGTTCATAAGAACAACAAAATAGCATGCCTTGCATCTCCACATATTCTATTTGCCTGTACAATAATTTCTCGTATACGCGCACAATATGTGAAGTGCCCCAGGTCACTCATTTCTGTACTGGCTTATTGTATATTCTGGCAGCACCATGAGAATGCAACAAACTGGAATAAACTGTTACATGCTCTAGTATGTATAATAATGGCTGGTCTTGATGGGACTGGTTAAATGTATGGGCGCCTTGAGAGGCACAGGTGAGCATTTTGTCTATGTTTCTGTGCGATGTGCTTGTCTTAAAAGTCTCCTTGCTAACAAAGGAGCTCTTTCAAACAAATACCCATCAGTACAAAGCCTTCTGATAGGAAAAAAATCAAGTTCTTGTTCCCTTGTGCCTAAAACACCCACATGTATGAACTCATCCACTGAAGTCAGTGGAGGCCATAATGTGGTTTAAGTTGTAAGCTTGCATGGATATTTACTGTACTGGGATGAACCAAATGTAATGACCCAAATGTCTGAAATGATTGGTACCTGGAAAACTTGGTCCAAAATTAAAGAGCTTGTTTGCCAGTCGTGGCAGGCACACAATCTGCAGCAGCACAGACTAATCATCTAGAGGACAGCACAGAGACAGCTGTAGGTACCTGAGAGCACTGCACCTTTGTTTTATATGCATACAAGAAAGGTGACAACATTTTCTTGTTTGTAGGAGACTTCCATTTGTTTCCCTGCTGCCAAAGAGCATCACGGGACTGCTGAACCTGGGAGACACTGGGATAGTCATTCAAAGCTCTGTGAGTAGTCTCAGCAAAGCAACCACTCTGCTAAAGAAAGAGAGGATGTTCCTGATCATAAAAGCAGTGAAGAGGAAGAAAGGCAGCCAAAGGTAATGGGGTAGAAGAAAATACAGTTTAAGGAATTCAGGGGGTGAATTGGAAGATGAGTGTTTATGGAACGAGGAGTCCAGTTGTATTTTTCTCCTTCAGCTTCTAAAAGTTGGTTTATTTGAAACAGATCTTGCTTCTGAACTTGAGGGCAACTGTATAAAAAATGGTGCTTGGGGATGACTGTCATGAATTTTCCGGTTACATTGGCTTTTCTCGTTTTTTGGACTGTGGTGGGTCCACTTGTGGTGTAGAACAGGAGAAAAAAGCAAGCACTCTACTAGTCTTGGCTACCTACATAATGAGGCCAGGCTAAAGCGAAAAGGGAACATGGCAATGTAATAATTCCTTTTACACAAAAGAAGAGGAAAGATCTTGTGACAGGACCTGGAGGACTATGACATTTCAATTCTACATTTGGGGTTTACTGGAACAGAAACTAGAACAATTAACTTTAAAAAAACAAAAACAAAACAAAAAAACCCAGAGGAAATGCAAAATGCTAAACATTAGAAATAAAAGGGTTTGTAAATCCCTCTCTTCCCCCTGCTAAATGCCCTTACAGACTGGTCCTTTCCTTCGCATTTTTTGCTCTCGTTCCAGCAACTCCGTGACCGGCTTGCAAGCTTCACACATTCCTGCTGTATAGGAAGCTATTTAGGACACATCCTACTGTCACCCTGGAGGCCTGGCTGAGTGATCGCTCCTTCCTCTTTGCAGTAGCCTCAGAACCAGCATGCTTACCACTTGCTATCCCTCTCCACCCTGTCTCCTTCTCGTGGAAGCTTTTCTGACCTGGTGCTGGGGGTGGAGTGGAAGGGCCTGGCGTGGGGAGGACGTCCCAGTACCTGGAACAGTTGGTGAGCAATATGGATAGCCTCCATTGCAAACAACATTTGAGCAGGCACGGAGTGGCTAGGACAGAGTCAATGACACTGGTATTCTCAGTTTCTTCCCACTCCCTTTGGTCATTTCAGTACACTTTCACCTGAATATAAGCAGCTAGAAAGAATTACAAGAAAATACTACTGTGCAGCATATAAAGTGTATTCAGAGCCCTTCTGCAAGCACAAGGCAGGGAACAGCTCTGCTTGCAGCAGAAGTGCATGAGAAAGTAGAAAAGTATTTGTGCAAATACCTTTCATATAAGAAGCCCAGAGAACACAACTGAAAAAAGTACAATAAGAAGGATCTAGATCACCTAAAAGATGAGATTATTCACTGCGTTAAAAGAAGAGAATGATTCTGAGAGAAGACAGAGCTGTTATTAGAAAAAGTCTGTAGGAAGATAGAGGAAGACCTGAGAATGGAAGTTCAAATGTTCTCATCTGGGGTGTGAAGAAGAGGGGGACCAGCAACATGCCAGAGAAGAGATGTGGACTACAACAAAATAAAATATTTACTTAACATAAAAAGGAACACAAATGCTGTCAGAGGTCATGAGATATTTCACTTTGTTCTTGTTCTGCATACCAGAAGATAAATGTCCATGTTCTTGCAGCCTATGTGGGCATTTTTTGATTATCACCAAATCTTATTCAGCTCTCAGCAGTAACCAATGAGTTTGAGCAACCAAACTGGCTACAAGGTCCATAAATCTGTAATCTCAGAGTAAATGCTGAAAAAGGATTCTGTCAAGAGTCAGTGAGTAATTGTAGACAGGAAGAAGCAAAGAATTTACTGATCTATTTCTTCCTCCTGACATGCAAATTTGCTTTTTAAGCAGGAACCAGTATCTTCATAATACTTTGGTCTTCAGCTGCTTTCCCATGCCCTCATGTCAAGCAACATTCTGTATTATTAACATCTATAAATAAATAGATACCTGCATTTGATTGTCACCCTTCTGCCAAAAGATATTAGTGAAGAACACGGCTGAGATACAAAGAAGTGCCTCTGGACAAATAACTCAGTTGGCCCAGATCCCACCTAAAACTTTAGGGAACCTGGGATAGGTTCAGTAATCTGGTGAGCTGAGTATCAAGCTTTGCCACTGCCTAAAAGGTCCTGTTCCCTTCCTCTGTTTACATCTCGCTCACACGTGTTCTCCCACTGTTTAACTTGTACCAGCACTAAAGCCCATTGGATCTCTCCAAGAGTTGATTCAACTGACTCACTTGGCGGAAAACCAACCCAGCTGTGCAGTTTTTTCTCATAAAAAGATCTAATGAGCAACACCACAAGGTCGGAAGAGAGGAAGGGAAAGAGCAGGAGCAGAGGTAAGGAGGAGACGCTAAAGGCAGGGGAGAGGGGAGCAAGCAAGACCTTCCCCTTTCCGTTACTAGAAATGGAAATTACTGGACTGGCTGATCTGCCCACGGAACTGCAGGCCTAACAGCATCTTTCTTGGGGCAAAACATCCAGCAATCACAGCTCTCAACACACTGGTAAAATTTACAGACTAAGGATCTAAAATGGACTATCTATTGACAATACATACATATGGACTGTAAATCCCATGATAAGAGAAGTAAACACACTGCTTGTATAGTCCAGATCATTTATTGCCTCTTACATAAAGACAAAGTATTAAATAAATTGAACAATATGAGAAGCAAAACTAAAAGGGGAGTCTCCCCTAAAATTCTTCTGTTAACACCAACTGTTTTGCTTTCCAAGGATTTGCAGAATCTTTTCTGCTAGCCTGCCTTCACTGAAAGCCAAGATCAGAGAGCTGAGCCAAAGTGGGATTAAGACGTGAATCTTTGTTCTCTGGAGTGCTCTGTGGAATAAAATCACAATATCATTAAGGCTTACGGTGTTCTGTGAATGGGAAAAGGGGAGAAAGTCTGGGTTTTTACTGTGCTGGGATTAATTTAAACTTCAGTAGTACCAAATCTTCCAATGTGCAGAGCAGTAATGAAATGTATTTCTCCTATTTTCTTCACTCTGTGCCAGTCTTCACCATTCACTACTTATAATGGGACCACACACAGGACTGAAGATACTGCAAATCTAATTGCAATCTGGATTGAATTCAGGATGAAGTAAAAAATCGTGGAGGGTGTGGCTGAGCCGGCTTTCTCCAGCACAGTTTAGCTAGATGTTTTGCTTGAATATTTACAGTGCTATTAATGCCTATTGTTCATAAAGCTTTTATCCAATAGTGAAGTTAGTGAGAATTTATGGCCCTTGGCATAGTTTTTAGTGTGCTAGAAAATAAAAAAGAATTTAAGGAATTGA
This sequence comes from Pandion haliaetus, assembly GCA_013401275.1. NCBI lineage: Eukaryota > Metazoa > Chordata > Aves > Accipitriformes > Pandionidae > Pandion > Pandion haliaetus. Next base: position 92,991 of record VYZV01015323.1, on the reverse strand, counting down.
CTCTAAACAATGAAAATTGCATATAGGTTTGTACTATGAAGATGACAGGCATGATTACAAGGACTTGACTATCAGTTCATTTAGAAATGATCTGTTTGAGCTTATTTTTCATGTGAACTCATTTATTACTGAAATGGTTGCTAGGACGCTATACTTTGTAATTTGAAACGATGTAAAAAAGAGCAATTGTGAATAGGTTTTTAAATATATTTTCTTCTTGGCAGCCTCCATGTAGTGAAATTATTGATACAAATTGGTTTTTATTATATCAAGTCCTGATCTTACAAGCACTTATATCTGGACTTAACTTTATTCAGGGTTGCAGAATGATTCATGTTGGATCTCTGAGTGAAGTTAAGCATGCATAAAATTGCTTCGAGGCATGCAGTGTGAGCAAGGACACCTCTTGTTCCCTATCCAGATCTCAGGTTGCATCTCCAAACCCTGTGCCTGCTCAGAGCAGAGCTAGTTTATTCAGCTAGCCTTAAATTCCTGCTAGCTTTCCATGTCTAATATTTTCATCTTTGTTGGCTCTTGGCAAATATCTGTCCAGGTCACTACTTAGACCATGGAAATCATTCTTCAGTGGTCACTAGCTTTCACCACTGACTGAAAAAACGCAGAGACTTGTGTAAAATGGAAGCTGTGTGAATATGAGCTGGATTGCTTAAAACCCCAGTGAGATGATTAATGGTGCACATTACATGCCTGTATGGCATATTGGCTAAGTCCTTTCAAATCCTAGTCCCTGGCAATTATTAGCAAGTCTTGTGACATTCCTCTCACCTTTTCTGTGTCAGGGTGTCTTTAAACACTTACAGTCTCTTCCAGATGATGCAGATGGAGCTGGGATTCTGGCTGCAAGCACTGGAGATCACTCTTGACACACATGGCTAGTTGGTTTTGGCAGAAGCGATCCCTGCAGGACCTTGCCTCACGCAGAGCAGGGCAGCAGCTGGCTGCTGTAGGGAACATCCAGGCAAGCAGTCCTGAGTGAGTGAGTGAGAGAAGTAGGGAGAGGTAAGCAGGCGAGAGAGCCCTTAATCCATGCAGTGGGAGCAGACACTGGAAGGAACAGGTCTGGGAATCCCAAATAGGAAATGAATACTACATTTGTTTTGTATGTCAGAAAGAGGAGATTTGCAGATTTCTGCTAAGAATTCTGAAATATGTACATATACCTGTGAGTATAAATACTTGGCTGGATATTTCTAATCTTACAGATAATTGTGTTCTGCAGTTATTTGAATATTATGCACTGAAGAATCTTTCTTGCGAGTTTGGAACCCAGGAGGCCTGACTCCTTATCCACTTACATCCTTTTCCTAAGTGACTAGTTAATGTGAGGGGAATTAGTCCCCATTTGGAATAGTCCTGGCTTATTTTCTGAAGTGTCAGAATGTGACCAGTTAAGTCAGTAGGCATGTAAGCCCAGAGATGTGGTGGAATCCTGATTCAAAAGACGACAGAAATCATGTTCATTGCACTCTAACTGTGATTAAGAAAAGTATTTACAGCTTAAGAAATGTGCATTACATGCTATTGTCATGAAAAGAAACCACAAAACACAGGGAAAAAGCCAGCTCCCTCCTTGGAACATCTGGGAAAAGCAGATGAACAGAAGGCTGATCCCCAGGAGCGTACAGGAGGCAGAGATCTGCCTGCCCTCTGCTGATACCCTTCATCTCTGTTTTTCCCATTATCAGTCTTGGTACAGTAAATGAGTAAATGTTGTCAGCTTGTCCTGAAGACTAGGGGCCCATGAGTGATCTTAGGGCTGCAGGAAGGAGGAATTGGCTCTGAGACATTGGCGAAAATGTAAGGACAAAGACCCCACTCCTGAGCTGGAAAGGGGAAAATGATGGTGGGCTGGAGGGAGAGCGTGGTTACTTGCTGTGCTAAAGGTAACTGACGGAACAGTGGGTGAGGACAGAAAGGATTACTTTGTTCTAGTGTCATACTCTAGCAAGGGGATATGATCTCCACATTGTGAAGCAACCATTAATACAAATCTTTATAAACTGGTTTTAATCAAGTCTTCTAGCAATAGCACGTAAAGCTCTAACCAAAATCCCCTCGCTAAGAATTTGGGAGAAGTTGACAACCATGCAAATACCACCCACACAGCTGGTGGTTGTGGGCCCAGAAATCAGGGCATGCCAAAAACCACAGGACAATCTCTTAAAACAATAAAGCAACCCTACTATGCTCTCCTCTGCTGCTGGGGTTACTGTGGCTCCCAGGCTGGCTGTAGTGTCTCTGCAGTCCTCCTCTGAATGTACCAGCTCCCTGGCTACCCCTCTCCATTGTATGGCATAGACCTACCCCAAAGCCAAATGCAGGGAACCCATGGTTTTCTGACATCCGCTAGCCAGATTTGTTGGCTTGCCAGAGGCTTTGCAGCACAGACTGGCTGGAGCAGGGCCCAAGGATGTGAGCTGGTGTGCTGGGAAGGAGGGAGCACGAGCAGCATGTCTCCAGAGAGCAGAGATGGGAGTTTCTGTGCGGATTGCAAGCGTCTATCACGGGAGGGTACAGTCAAGTTTTGTACTCCTTTCCTGCTCAGGTTAACCCAGGAGTCTAAATTAGACAACCACAGCCCCAGGCAGAAAACTAAAATGCAGTGCATGTGACAGCTGAGGTTCTGCACTATGTGTTGAATCACTTCTGTGGCATTTTTCTATATGTACAAATTGATGGTTTTAGTACAGAAAAAAAAAAAAGGATTTGAAAGCTGAATAAACACCAATACTTCAAATATATGCTCTATTCCTCATTGTTGTATGTAGGCCTTAACTTGCTAATGTTGCTGTGGAATTGTGTAGATTGGCCCAAAGTTACTATAACAATGCTCATTTCTTATATATGAGTCAGTGTAGGAAGAACTCTTTCTTTTAAAAAGTAGCTAAAGATGGAGGAGAATATAGATGACTCGTACACAGATATTTTTAGCTAAAACAACTTGATTATACGAGAAGTTTAGGTCTATAAAGATAACAGAGTACCTCAACTGTTCCCATCTGCCTCGTCCCTGTCCTGTGTCAGCAGGGGGAAGTAGTAACTAAGACCTTCTATGGCTTAGATACTAAGTGCTTTCACTGGAGTATTTTTGTCTGCCCTCCTTTCTTTCCCTCTTTGACATCAGTAAGAAGTTTTATTTATACACTGCTATGAGATATTATATCTACTACGGAAAATTACTGACAACTGCTTTGTCAGTGACGCTTATGTCCAAGTAAATCTGCTTCCTTTTACAATATTTTTGTTAATCTGGATTAAAATACTGCAGGTGCTTCTCAGATTTCTACTGCCTGCAAGATATTAATATTGTTTCAATTAGACTGATTGCTGTAGCAGCAGTTTTCTAAAAATTGCAGTGATGGTGGCTTCGAGGCATGCAGTGTGAGCAAGGACACCTCTTGTTCCCCATCCAGATCCCAGGCTGCGTCTCCAAACCCCGTGCCTGCTCAGAGCAGAGCTAGTTTAGCCCCACCCTCTGAGCAGTCCAGCCTTTATTTATATGAAATCTGTGGTCCAACTGGCTTCAGATGGCGTGTGTATGTGCGTGTGCCTGCCTTCTGAGTGTGTGAGACAAGCTGGGATCATGAGCCAGGGTTGTTCCAAGTGGTTTTAATCAGCAGCCCATTAGAGGAGAACGGAAAACTTCTAACAGGATAAGAACCGAGTAAGTAAACCTAACTTTGAACTCGCAATCTGGACAAAACAAATGCAAAGGAAAATCTTCATAGTCTGTCAGTTTTCAGATAGATGATCACTTTTAGAGAGAAGGCTGTGCATGCTGACAGGAAGAAGGCAATTTAAAAGGACTGGAATGAAGGAAACTGTAAAAACAAAGTGGGAATTGAGAATGCAAGAGAGAAAAAAAACAGCAAACGATTGTTCACAAAGTTGGTACATGCTCTTACTCTTTTCAGCTGTGGACAGGACATGTTAAGCTTTAACCTCTCGCTTTCTTGGATACTATTGTCTGGCTGAGGAGTTCCTTCTGCAAAGAGGGTGAGGATTTCTGCTCCTCACCTGTCTGCTGGCAGGTCTGTTCTCCCGAGAGCGCAGTGCGGCTCCTTACAGAACGCCCCTTGGCACGCTGCTGTTTGCTGCTGCTCACTTCTTGTTTTTTCACAGGTTGTTCCCGTACCCCCATGGGAGGGTACTTCCCAAGCCTCTGCTCCTCCGGAACCCGTGACTTCTTGTCAGGCACCAGGAAAGCGCTCAGCAGAAGAAATGCTGAAAACTCTTGCTAGTTTTGGGTAAAGCGTGCCTTTGACTTTTTTTACCCTGGCAAGACGTGGCTACTTGGACTGCATCTGCAATGTGTCAAAGGGCGAAGTGAGGAAGGCAAAGAGGCCATGGTTTGTGGGCAAGTCCCCAGGTGCCGCAGGCTTTGTCGCCCTCGTCCCTTCCTTCTGGCCTTAGTGGTGGCCGTCTGCCTGTTCTGCCAGACCCTGACTCCTCTCATGAGCAGCAGCATCCTTTCAGCAGTCGTCAATGGGATTGCGCCCAGCAAACTGACTAAAACACAGCAAGGAAGATACAAGGAGGTCTCCCCAAGCAACATTCCCTGCTTCCTCCCTGGCAGTAATTCACAGACAGTGAAAAAGGTAAGTCAGCTGGAGCAGAGTGCTGAGCAATAATTAGCAAAGTGAGTCTGGCAGGATCATCTGAGTCCAGCTAAAATTAGCCTAAGCTTGGAAGTCTGAGATCTGTATACAAACAAATGGGTGATCTAATGACAGCGGCATATGCGCAAGCACATCTCCGTTACCAGCTCCTCAGTGTAGTGTTATTAACACAGGAATCCAGAAATCTTTGACTGAAACATGGCATTGCTCTGTGACTCCAGGGAGATTTCAGTTTGCTGCACAGACCATATTTTATTTTGGCTTTAGAAATCGGTTCAGAGGCTCTACAGTACAGGCACGTAAATCAGGAGCCAGTGGGGTTTCATGAAAGTGACTGAGGCTGTTAATTAGCACCGGGACTGCAGCTGCCCCGTGTTAAAGTTATCTGCTGGTCAGTTTTGAACTTTACTGGGATTCTGCTGAAAAGCTGAATTTAACTGCATTTGAGAAATAAAAAAAGCCCTTTTCACATTTTCAAATCACACTATTTCCTTTGGAATCTTTGTCCCACAAATTTTACTTTGTCCTTAGGTTGCCTGACCTCATGTTTATTTTGTATAGGGTTCTTGGAATGGGTGTTAAAAACCTTACAAATGTAGACACTGTTATTTTAGTTGGAAAATGTGGTTTGTTAAATGGTCCAGACTGAGGTAGTTATTTTTACTCTGGAATCTGTGATCAGCACTGGCACAAATGTTTTAGGTTTTCTTCAATCGTATAGAAGGCTGCTAATAGTGCAGCAGATACCGCACTGTGAAATTATCATTATGCTGGCGTTTTATATACAGCTGCATCAGGACTATAAACATGTGACCTCACAGATTATGGACAGCATCCACATAAAGCCGTTCAAATTTAAAAACAAAAAAAAATTAGAAGGCTGCTTCTTTGATTAGACAGGGTTCACAGTCTGAAAGGTCAGCAATATTGATTTTAGGAGAGCAGTTGTAAAGTCCATCTTCTGCAACAATCAAAACCAGATATGTGAAATAACTTTAGCATGAACTCTTTAACCTTAGTCTTAAAAAATGGATTTTTTTTTCTGGTGAAGGTCAGAGAGATTTATCTTATGAGTTGCAGAAATGTACTCCATGCTGCATTTGTCATAATTTTGTGTTTTAATGACCTTTTAGTACACTAGATGCCCAGATTTGGATTTGTTCAACAATGTGACATGAAGAATTACAATTTAAAGGGAAATAAGCACAGCTGACAGATGCGGGTCACATTGTGTTACAGCTTTTGACACTTATAGTCCATTTCTTTTTACTCATTGCTATTGTAATGGCAAAGAACATTCCATATCTCACCTTGGGCTACCTAAAGTCTGTAAGAACTGGTGAAATAATGGCAGAGTTTTGCTAGTATGCTGTCTGGCTGAAAATATCTGTAATTTCTTCTTTCCCAATTTGCCTGAGAAAAATGCAGATTGACATTGAACTTGATGTGCTGGCTGTTTGAAATGAGAAGAAAGCTTGGTTTTTCAACATGCTGTACTTACTGCCCTCAGCATACATGGTTGGATATGACTATCACATGCACATGCTGAACGTATAGTACAGATGTAAATCCATGTGTTAACCCTTATAGGTATGTTTTCCAGGACTGTGCTACTCTAACACATTCCTCTTCAAGTTCTGAAGACCACCCATAGCTGGCTCACTATTCGTCTTGAAAGTTTCCTCTAGAGCATGATGAACAAAATGTCTTGCACATGTTGGGATTTTACTCTGAGTTGCTCTCTGTTTCCAGAGAATACTCAGCTGGATGTGTGGGCTGAATAATAATCTCAGGGAACAGAAAATACAAACATCTCCAAAAATCTCTACAACTTTGCTTTGAAAGTGTGCTCTTGAACTGTGTGGTTTTGCCCACTGCTTTTTCAGATCGCTGAACTGTTATCTTGCTTGATTTTATTGGGTACCCCGTAACATCTAAGACAGATGTCATGGCTGAAACTTTATGGTGTTTTATTTTACAGTTACGTGCCCACCCACAGTAGCTAGTTTGGAAACAAGTTTTCATTAAAGCTCTGGTTTAAATCTTCATGTATGAATCTAGAAAAATACTTCAAAATATAGTCCAAATTATTCACATTTTTAATTAACTAGTCATACATGTATTCTTACTCTATAAAGAGCCCAGCAAGCAAATTTATTAAAAAGAATCTGTTGTGCAGTTGAACAGTGACTCAAAGCAAACACGTCAATATGTCTCATGAAATCAAAGTTCATGAATAAATTTTAAGGAAAAGCAGACCCTGCTGGAGATAATATTCTTTAGATAACACCCAGTGTTTCTGGGTTTTGAGCCATAGCATCTATCACACTGCAGAATCCCTTCTGACTGGGTAGGGGCAGGTTTAATTCTTGCTTCCTTCAGAGACACAATCAGTATTGTGTTGAGCCTGCTGTGAGAATTTGGTTATGATTGTTATTGCATGAGCGAAATCCTTCCAAATTCTGATAATTTCTCCATTCAGAGTATGCATAGAACTAAGTGCCTAAAAAAAAAAAAAAAGGTAGCTCTTTTTAAGAGCCATTGGGGAAAGCAGAGGGAGAGATCTGAGGAAAAGTGTGGCTTTGCCACTGCATCTCTGATCTCAAAATTAATCTCATTTTGGAAGTGAAATTTCCAGACAAATGCAGAAAAAACATGGGGCTGGAAATTGCCAGTTTAATCTGTGAATGTGTCTTTAACTACATACAAGATGCCCTGGGATGGAGCCATTACTGTCAGGCATATAATGCAAGCTATCTTTTTTAAATCGCAAAAATGCAGATTTCATTCATAGCCTGGAAAACCTGACAGAGCTCATCGTACTTCTCTCTCAGGTTTCACACATTACAGGAGTTTTAAAAGCTGCTGGAGAGCTGGTCCTGTAGCCTTATTTTCACATGAACAGAGGTCAACATTTTCTAGTATAAAATTAAATGTTAATATCTGTAGCATGAAAAATAGAAGGCTTATTTCTGAATCTCCAACCTTAAAGGCATTAGAGGGACATATCACATCCAGCAGCAGGCTATCTTCAGGTTCAGCCAGGCACTCTTACCTCTTACATGGCAAAATATTTGCAAATATGTACAGTAAGGAGAAGAGTTGGTGCTGTAGCATCAAAACTGAAATAGGTATCAACAAAAAAGCCCATACAAGCCCTGTGTGTAGGTTTGCCTGGCATGGTATTGTGCCAGAAATACCTTTGGTACCAGCCAGATGTAAAACCGTTACACTCATCTTAAGTAATATAGCTCTGCTTCTCAGCCAGTTCTGAGAAGAGCTAATTAGCTGGTTATGCTGTGTTTACACTCTCTGAATTAATTCAGCCAGAGCCAACTTAGGTGTCTCTGCACAGCAGTGTGTTTTGCCCAGGTAGATGTCGTACCTCTGCTGTTGGGATGAAGCAGTGAGGCAGTATTGCTCATGTGGTAGGCACTCTTTTGGCACTCTAGCTCTCTAACCATGGCCAATATATAAAAACCCCTAGATTTTAAAATTTTAGGATGGGTCATGAAGGAGATTATTTAATGGATACTCACAAGAGCCTTGCTTCACATCCCCTGGCCATTTAAGGCCAGCTGAGAAAAAGAAAACTAACAAGGGATGCAGCTGGTTATATGAAAATTTAATGAGTAGGTGAGGCTGGCATCTTAATAAATGAAATATAACAGGTATGGTGGAAAGAGACATCTTCACTTTCAAGGCCCTCAACCTGCTACTTATGTTTGGTGTAAAAGATATATCTCCAAGAGGAGCTATAATGAGGTCAGCAAACAGGAAGAATGAAAAAACTTCTGAACAAATCTTCATTCTGAGCTTCATTCTGAACAAATAGGATTGGATATCATTGACTGGGACTGGGCAGTATGAAAGGTGCAAGATAATCACAGCTTGAAGTGGCCATATCTCAGAGGTACAATGTAGCAAAAAAGAAAAAAAGAAAAAAAGAAGAAAAAGAGAAACATCGTGTTTTAGTCCTAACCAAGGTCTAGAGGAAGATCCAGTTGCACATCTTGCACAGGTTACAGGCCCGGGTACCTATATTAGAAAATTGGGAGTGAAATTACTGAAAAGCTGAGAAATTGTTACTAGAACTTTAGAACTCTAGACAACCAGAGTAGAATTATCCTCTCTTTACTTGAGTGCTCCACTCCATCTTCTCAGAGACTGAAAGCTGAACTCCATAGTCAATGGAAATAACTGCCTCTAATGCAAAATTCATCATCACTTAATGCAGACATTTAAAACAAATCTGATGAACTTCACCCTCTAAAGGCATATGTCTGGTTTTTTCTATTGATTTTTTGGATGGAATATACTTGCTTCAGTCAGAATAAGCAGGGAACAAAGGGGGAAGGAGAGGAGTGTCGTGGAAGAAAGCATGGGGAAAGGAGGCAGGTGTGGGAAGCAGAGTAGGGAACTATGGCTGCAAAGTAATAGTATCCTCAGAAGGCACAGAAGAGATTGTGCACAGAGCGGGCTGGATTTGTGCAGGGGAAGAGAAAGGGAGGTAGGAATGGAAATGGAAAGAAAAGAATACAAAGCTAGTGGGAACTTTTGAAATGTAAATATGTGAAAAAGGAGAAATTAAGCTGGATGATAGAATGAGAAGGGGTGATTTTTGCTATTATTCAGAAATGGAGTGTGGTGAGAGCTCTGGATGGAAAGGATTACATTATGCATAATAAGGTTTGGTACATTTTTAAAGTAAATTTAATCTTAAAAAGGATATTTATGTTATAGAATACAGTAGGGGATGAGAACTCTTTTCTCCTCACAAAAGAACAAAGAACTTTGCTAGTATGAAACCAGTGTTAATAGAAAGCAATCGACAGATAGTATGGAATCAGCAACTGGTTTCCTTGGAATGATACCACATTCAGATTGCACCCTGTGTAAAAAGGACATTTTATTCCCCCTTTTCAATGTAAAATGCAAAAGGCACTGAGGAAACAGCTATTTTTACAGCGCAGATAGCTAGAGATATTTTGGTGATAAAGGGCAAGGTTATTGTGGTAGCAGTCAGGAAAGAGAGGCAGGGTGGAGGCTCTTTGCAGGAAGGGAATGTTGAGAAGGATGCATCAGCAGCAAATGGGAAATGGAGGCAGAATCTCACTCATGCACTTCATTGGAGCCCTTTCCTCAATAGTAGCTGTTTTGGTAGGATGGTAGGACTGGCTCATCTGTTCTCAAGACAAGGCACTTGGTACTGTGAACTACATGTAATAATAAAGCAAAGGCATTTTGATAAAATAGTTCTGTACTTCCAGCTCAGAGTGCTGATGATGACTATGCAAATAACTCCAGTTTTGCTCTTGGATTTATGAAGTCATCAGAAACCAGCCATCAAAGTAGTGCCAATAATCTAGTTGCTTGTTCTGTATTTATTCAGCAAACAGTTGGAAGCATAATTACATTCCAACCGTTTCATTCTACAAACTAGTCCTTTCTGATTAGGAAATCTAACAGAACATAGGGCCAACACATTTAAATATCCTCCAGAAAGTGAAACAGGAAATTAACTTCTCTGTTACTTTTTGATACAGGAGCTATGTGCACTTCAAACATAACAGTAGTATGAACAACTTACTATTTCTGTGAGTTTTTATGCAAACATGAAAAAGAATTTAAAAGTCACATTTGGAATTAATAAAGGTCTGCACAGTCCTGTAAATGAACAACTTCAGGCATTACAACCACATGCTAAGTTTTTATTATCGCTCTTCTTATTAATGCTGTTCAATATTAGTGCGGTTGTTTTTAGGAGTCCCACTCATGGATTTTTTGTAAAGTTGTGCTAGGTGGTATTTAGCAGTGAAGGTAGATCCTCTGTCTTTGCTGGCTAAATGGGAATTTAGGCAGTTCACTGCCTGTAAATATGGCTAGTAGTGCCAGTGATGTTTATATAAG
>VYZV01015323.1:48485-66883 GCA_013401275.1 Pandion haliaetus | reverse complement strand
TGCAAATCCTGTAAAAGAGTTTGAGAAAACATTTTGTAATTGTAGCCTATGGGATAAGGAGGTAGCAGCAGATAGTTGTTTGTTCAAGTATTTTTAAAATGCTTCCCTTTAAGAAATGAATCCTGGCTCTGGTAGGGTTCAAACAGAGACTCTGGTTTATAAATATATATGTCTGTTCCTAAATGTCAGATGATTGTCTACTAATATAGGTGCTGGGAGAATGACAGTAAGTCTAGCCAGAACCCTGTAGCAGTCCTGCCAGAACACTCTCTCTAAGGGATTGTTGCATTAGTGTTGCCCGGTGTTTTGGCTGCTGGAAGCTGTGCACCCTTTTTGATAGACTGTCTCCGAGCCCTGGTCAGCTGTGAGAAGTGTGGTGTCTTTCATCATTGTGCTCCCATTTTAGGTAGAGACATTATATACCACTGAAACCAANNNTTTGCTTTAGCTACCATGACTTTTATTGGTTCAGATAGCAAAAAGCTTATACACTGTGTGTGCCTTCATTGTAATTTGCAGCTGGCCCACTCCATTCCTAGGTTCAGATTCCAACTTTCTCCAGCTGCATCCACTTTCAGCTGACAGCTCTTTTGAATGCTGCATCCCAAAAATGCCCCAGACATCAAAAGTGCAGTAGCCACCCATGGGTTAGAACATGTTTCTGAAAATGTCACGCACCATATTGTTTTTACACTTGCTTATTTTACATCAGATGGGAACCTTTCCTTCATGAGGGGAATGATTATTTTACCCTTCTAATGTTCATTATAGTCCCTCGAAGTTGATTTTTCAGTGTAATAGTGGATATTCTTTTATTCGGCCCCCAAGGTTGTCCATTTGGATGTAATTCTAGTTTGCACAGATGTTGAAGAGAAAGGAAGCTTCTCTGAAATACTCAGAAATCAGAACTAACTATCCCTCAGTTTCACATTGGCCATGAGGACTTTCAGATTTGTGAAAAAAATTATTTCATACAGAAAACTATTACTACAAGTGACACCTACTCTTTGATTAGAAAGGAAAAAATCCACATATAATTTATTTGTATAATTTTTGGCAGGTGTGTTTACTTACAAAACACTGTCCAGTTTTGACAACAGAAGAGCAAAATATGGAAGGGATTGGGATTTAAAAGCAACAAAGGAATAGGATTTGATTAACCTTAACTGGTAGCAAGATTAAAAAAATACAGTTTTAATACATTTCCTCAATGGTGCCTCACGTAAGTAAAGTATATTCAGACTTCGATAGAGAGAAGGACAGAAGAGCTGAGTGGTATGTATTTTGGAAAGTTTGAAACAAATTATTCAAGGCATAAAGTGTTTCTATAACAAGCTCATTGTTGTAATGACTTTGTTTCTGACATTTGTGGTAATGCTTTCCAAAATAAATATTTAGCTATAAAAAGAAGTTTCATTTTTAATTTATAGCAACTACTATAAGTGTGTATGTACATAGAATATGCTGAGTTTTCTTCTGCATTGTGTAAATGCAAGATGAAACTGGCAGAACCACAGTTATTTTAGATCTGACAGAATACAGCTCAATTGATCAGTTATTTGAAAAAGGACTTTTACTGTAAAATAAGACAAAACCATTTTTTCTTTATTTGGAAGAAACCCACTGTTTGCTACAATTTTTTTTTTATTATTATTTTTTTTTTTTTAATAAGAGAGAAAATAGAAAACCTATCAGCATACTGAAGTACTTTGTTAAACAGGCTGATAAACAAAATAAGAACAAGACCTAGCTGTTTTGGACCAAATCAAGAAGTATTTGCCTGTCTAAATGGGAATTAGGCATTTAAATATTTTTTTTACATCTGGCTTCAGCAACTCTCTCTCAAAAAAGAAAAGCCTTCACTCCAGTTTTCACAACCACAGTGAGGCTAAGTATTACTGGAGCCTGCCTGGAAGTCAGTCTTCAATAAAAAATAATTGAGATAATTTTCTGTAAAGAGTAGGCTGAAGACAAGAACTTTAAATACGTGGAGTTTGGCACATGCTAACCCCATTTTCACTTGGAATGAAGTTCTACAGCTTTAGAAAAAAGGTTAGAGGACCTTTGGAGAAAGCTCTAAGAATAGAAAGAAAGAAGTATTCAAGAAAGTACTAGCACAGAATGTAACTGTAGTCTAGTTGTGTTGCCCGCTTTATGACAGGATGATGTGTGAGGTAGGAGAAAGCAGCAGGTTTTTTTCTTCTCTACCCAGCTCCATGACACATCTGATTTACATCCCAGGCATTACAGTACACATTTTTTGCAAATCTAGCAATGTGGGGGTGTCTGTTGACCTTCAAAAGTGAGAGGTCTGACCCTACATTTCTTTAAAATCTTTGGAGAGATATTTTTAACATTTATTTTAGAGTCCATGGATGCTGTACATGGTAGTCATGATGATGTCTGTATCACTGACTTTCAGTAGCATGCCAGGTGAGTAGAGTTGAAAGGCAGTGTAGGTTGCTGCATAGAAAACAGTATCTGTGGTGTATAGTTGGAAATCTCCCTTACATTAGCCATGACTTAATTATTGCATCACTACCTTCTGTGGTTTTGTCTAACTCATAAATAAAATGGGTCACTTTGCTAGTCCTGAGGACAAGTGATACAGTATAGCTCATGTCCATGTATCTAAACTCTTCCCCTGACTGAGGGTGGCCTGCTCTTTGCTGAGTTTTAGGAACTGCCACTGGCTTGAGCTGTCTCCTGGGGCATTGCATGGCCACCCAGGGAGAAGAAAACAAACACAGCAGATGATTGCAGGCCAGCGGTTGAGCCTGTGTCCTGACACTGTTTAGCTTAGCCATTGCCTCTATTCCCAAGCTTCTCTTTTTCAGTATTCTGATTGTTTCCTGCCTCTTGGGTATTAAGGAATCTGGCACATTCATTAGGGTTGGTATAGGATGCTTGAGTGCTGTAAATGCAGTGATCAAGGGCTGCCTTTTAGACTTTAAAATATGTGTCTTTTGTTTCTTGCTTAGGTGATCAAACACCATAATTTTAACATTGTAATTGTTATCCTAATTCATTGTAATTAGAATGAGAGAGGACATTAAGACCCATCTACTCCTTAGCTGTTTATCCTAAGGCTCCTCTATATCCATAGAAGGGAAGAGGCTCTTTTCTCAGCTCTGGCATAATTTCTGCCCTTTAAAGTCAACGATGAATTCTCATTAGTGCCATAATTCAGAGGGCTTATCAGCTCAGGTTCCTCATGTCCTGTTGCAAAGAATGGGAGTGGTAGAAAGGTTGCGCTGAAGGGCAGGATGGAAAGTATACTCAAGCTGGCAGTTTGGTTTCCTTGGGCAGATCTGCTCCTCCCCAGGTGCTACTTTCCCACTGAATCACCCACTGAATCTTCTTTCCAGCCTCCAGCTCTTTCCATTTGTTGCATGTGCTTCTCTAAACACCCAGAGTCTTCTTTGTAAGAGTAGCAGAATCAGCAGGCTTGGTAATAGTCTAGTGAAGATGCCTCAGTACATCTTGGTTTTGTTGTAGCTCCTATGAACACACTCATCCAAGTTACAGATTGCCAAATCCAGCAGCCTGACAGTGAGGCTGATGCAGATCCATGCCCCTGCATCCAGCCAGCCATGAGGCTGAGCGTGTGCTCCCAGCTGGCACACACACACGCCTATATACCACGTACATACACACACAGCTGGCCACACAGATCGACACGCTCAGCACTCACACAAACAGATAGCACCCGCGGCCTCATCCACTTGCCAGCACTCACACATGCACTTGTACACACACTCCAGCTGCTGCCATCATGGAGACATGGGCCCCTGGGCCCACTCCAGGGGCTGCACTTACAGCCTAACACACATACGTGCAAACGCACAAGCAAGAGAGTCCTGCCGTCAGGAAAGAGTTGGCAATGGAGTTTAATGAGAAGAAAGGACAGACTGTCCTAACCAGGTACAGGACATAGCGAGCCAAGAGTAGCAACCAGCCTGCTGCTTAGAGATGGCAAGACCTTTTCATCCCTTCATTCCTTTATTTCCCATGCTTGTTCATCTTCAAACCACCTTGATACCTCCTTTTCCCCACCTTTGGTTCCTCCACTAAACTAGCTCATAATAAGCAACCGGGAAATGCTCTTACTGTGGACCTCGTAATGGGTCCCAAACTCTTAGACAATGCGCTTCCCTCTCCCCAGGTCCACAAGGTGCTTTGGGGCTCCCATTCACTCATCGTGATGGGCACTGGGGCTGAGTCTCCCCTGGGACAGCTTGGAGGGGACCAGGGCAGGGGCTTGTGTTTCTCTGAACAGGGTTACTGAGGTTCCCCCACCCAGCATCCTGTCTCTGTGCTCCTTTGTGTGTGTGTGTATGGGTGTGCATGTGCACGTGCATAAGAGAGAAGAATGTTCTGTGAGCAGATCCCTCCTTTCCTGTGATGTCCCTGGGAGCAGCTGGAGCAGGGTGCTATTTGCGTTCCCCCACCTGCTGCAGTTCCTGTGGGCTCTGGTGGGCACATCTGTAGATGAGCTTCTTATCACAGAACCAGTGATCACAAGCACTCCTACTCTGCTTTTCAGCAACAAAGTCGTGGGTCTGAAAACTGTAACCCATGTTCCTCAGAGTTTCTCACAGTAAAATAACAGAGCTTCAGGCCTAAATTTCCTTCCCCCCACCCCCGCCCCGAAAAAATAATTGGAGTTTTAGTAAAAGTTTTTGTAATAGAATTTTTGAATCCTGGTGGGTTTGCATCAATTGACTCAGTTGTTTTTTCATCTTAGATCTCCGTATCCAGCCAAGAGGAGTTTCTCCTGTCCATAGTATGTTCTTCATTGTTGCATGCATTTGTTTCCCTTCTTTTCCCACTCTGCTCTGTGAGTGACAGAGGTATCTACCTCACATATTTAAACTGCTACTTCTCTTTATGTTATCTGAAGCTTAAATAAAATAACTTTATAATAAACAGTGGGAGATCTTGAAGAACCTTGTGAATATCAGACCAGGGCAGGCGTATATGCACACAAGCAGCACACAGTTAGGTACTCAAAAGCTGTGACATGCACTCTTTTCAACTTTGATTTGACTCACTCGCGCATGATATATCCTTCGACTTCATGACTGCATGCTGCTTTTTCACATGACTTTGACTCAGGGTGCACAGAACAGGGATACAAAGTTCTTTCCTGGATATAGTCCCAAGAGTTATCGGTTATCACATAGCAGTGAGGGTTGTCCAAAGGCAATTGTGTCAGGCAGAATCTTCTTCCTTGGCAGAGAGCAGGGTGGAGCTATTCCTTCCTCTCTGCTGAGGCTTGGAGAGCTGAGCGCCCTCTTCCTCATCACATGAAGCAGTGGGATGCACATGTGAAAATCTGGTAATATTTTGATTTATTTTCTTTGATCCATGCATGGCGCACTGCCGCCTCTCATGCTCAGCCCCTAACCCTGCTACCAGGACAGGGACATCATTGCAACTTTTGCAATGCCTATGACAGATGGAGCATATAGACAATACCTTCCTTAACTATAGAGTTGTCCTCCCCATGAGCTTCTTTACCCCAGTCTGATCCCAACATGCCTCAACTGCATGACCCTCCTCCTCCCCACATGCACATAATCTCTTTCCAGTTTTCACCTGGTTCTTCATCCCAGTGCACTTGCGGTAGCCTGTCTCTAATATCTCTCAATCTGGCTTTTCTGTCAGATAGCTTCCTTCTCCACCTTCACAGCAGGTAAGGAAGCACCTACACAGATGGATTAGCTGAGCTTTGGCAGATCTGTGATAGCTATGTGCTTTAACTAGGTACCAAGTCGTTCCATCCCAGAGAAGGTTATGTCTCAGTCCCACAATGCTTTCTTGTGCGAGTGAGAAACCTATCTAGCAGCTTTGACTGGGGTAGCCTACCTTGTGTATTAAATACGTAGAGAGTAAAAATTCCAGCATTTGGGAGCAACTAGGGATGTAAATGTTTTTAGCTTGCACACAAGTAGAGCATACTATATTGGATTACTAGATGCTTTTGGTTTCACTGAGGCTTGCTATGCAGGAAGTACCCATGTGTGGAGAGCATACCAGAGTAATCTGAACATTCATCCAAAGCACAATGTGTAAGCACAGAAGTGGAATAACAGGCTTGAGTGTTTGAGCTGCCCTGATGTGTTTGCCATTGGGTCAGGACTACATATTTTCCTTTTGTTTGCTATTGAACTCTACTGTAGCTCAGAAAGTATTTTGACAGCATATTTTCATAGTTTGAGTTGACAGATTATACCATGATAAAAACTATAGATTGTTAGAGTTACAATCTGTAATACAACTCAGTGGAGAATTTTTCTTAACCTGGCACAGTCTCTCCACAATAAACTAAGAACCATCTAATGCACCTGTCTTACATACTGCAGTACTCTTCTCCCCATGTCAGATGAATATAATTTTTGAATGTACTTTAGTTGCTTTTATTTCCAGTATTCTACTCATTCTTCAGTTGCACAGAAAAGTATATGGATGTAGTTTAATAATACTGCAGTTTGTTTTGTGCACTACCTTCGTGGTGTACTGTAAGACAGTTACCTGCAAATTGCAAAACACCACTTTAAATCATTTGCTTTAGATTTGCAAATTCTTTCATGGTTGTCTCTTATAGTAGAGTAATTTGTTGTTTGAAGAAAGGATTGTGACTCTATTGCATTACTGAATGTGATATAAATGGAGAAGGGATTGTCCTGTCTCTTCTCCATTCTTGTATGTATGCCTGCAATAGATTTCTTTTGCTTCTTTTAGAGAAAGTCATCTGCCTTGTATTATTATCAGTTACTCCAGTAAGGAAGATGGTAACTGGTTGACTTAATGGGTAGGTCCAAGGCAGTTTTGGAGTCTGAGACTGGATGGAAAAAGGAAAACATCTTGCCAAATTTGAGAAGAGTTCTGGGAGAAAGAGGTAGCCCTTGTCTTGTTGCAGTCATTTATTTTTGTACTTTTAAAATTCTGCTTTGGATTGACAAGAAAAGCAGGCTTGCAGCCTAGCCCTTCCTGATTTAAGGAAACAGTAAGAAACTAAATCTTTATTTTTTTTTCCCAACAAGAGTGGAAGCATTATGCCTCCCCATTTGTAGTTAGACCTAACATCTCTCCGCAGTATTTGCAGAAGAGATACAGAATAGTCAAGCATTACCCTGTTTTTATGGTTGAGGCACTGCAGCAGGACTTCAAATGGCTATTTCACTCCCCAAATGCTGAACTCAGATGTGACTGTGCATTAATTCTTGAGCACAGGGCAATGTTTTGTGCTAAGCTGTTCAGGGATGGATGAACTGTCCTTGGAATTAAGACTGGTTCCACTTGGTTCATGCCAGCCTCTCCCCCACAAAGAATGTTTCCCTTGGCACTTCAGATCCTCTTAGTTAGGGGGTAGCTGAGCCAAAATAAAACCCTGATCATCCTCAAGGGGAGTGAATAGTGACTGTCCTCGGGATTCCTGCAGCCTTTCACTGGCAGCCATACAGCAACTGTATGAGGTATCTTGTGAATGAATTGATGGCATCCAACAATCTCAGCCTCATACATAGGGTGGGGGGTTTTTTACACTTATAATACTACACTGCAATTAATGTGCCAAAAGATTTCAGCCTAATTTGTCTAGTTAATCAGGTGGTTACTGGACTGGACCGTGCTTTATGGCAGAGTACAGTCAGTCTCAACAAGTAGCACGGAGCACGCTGTGTGAAACAGCGAAAGGTTTGCACATGGACAGGTGAAGAGCTGCTTCCAGAATAGTTCAGAAAATATCAGAAAACTTGCTGTCTTTTCCTACACTATCTTCATTCAGCAGAGTGATCATTTCTTCATTGTTGTAGTGAGTTCAAATTGGTGATAGCTCATGACTATCAAGAGCCACACCAAAAGAAAAATTAAAATATTTCCGGTAACTACTTCTTTAAGGGGAAAATTCTTGCACACCTAGGTATGAGACATTCCCTTAGGGAAAGCCCTGCAAATGAAACAGTGGTATTAAAAAGTTATAAAAGGCCGTATCATTAACAGCAAGAAAGCATTCAGTTCAACAAGCGGCATTCTGAGCTTTGCACAAGTGAGACAGCCAAGCTGCTGTAACCAGAAATAGGCTTCAAAGAATATTCTTCCCTGGAGCATTATCAGTGAGGCTCAGATCTTCAGAGGTGTAGAATTCCCACATCCCCAGACCCCATCACACAGCCTGCCTGATGCTGCTGCCCTCTGAGATGCTGAGGGGCATAAAATCCAGCCCAGAGTCTAGAAGTAGGCAGTGAGGCAGTAGTTCTGTCTTTCAGACATCTGGTAGTTCTTCCACTCCAGACTCTTGACTAGCAAACTATTGGCTCTAAAAATTGACCACATTTCAGGGATGAAGCCTGCTTTGTAAAACATATTCCTCTTCCTTGTTTAAAGTTGGGTTTATGCACAAGCAGCTACTTCCATAAATATGTGTCTCCTCACCAAACTCAGTTCAATCTGTGCTCACTCCATTACCCTGCAGGAGCAGAGGAGTTTGACTTTTTTTATCCCCTGTAGACTATGAGGACTCATGATTCATGAAGCTAAAACTTACATTCATCATATGGGTTTTTTTACAGATCAGGATTACAACATGCCAACAGTACATTTGAATACAGTTTAATGTGTCACTACCTAAACAATACCTTTTCCTGAAAATCTTTTCACATCCATACAGCTCAGAGGTCCCTGCAAATATGTTTCAAGTAGAGCTGAGGAGAATTTCTTTTAAAAAAAACCATCATGTACAAAACTCAGGATCAACCTTGGCAGGGGTTCTGTAGCCTCACTAAAGTAACATATTCTAGTACTTCATCCTTGTGGTTAGAAACTTTTCTTTATATGATCTTTGCTGCAAATTAAAATGTTTACTTTGTATCCTGCCTCCAGTGATTAAGGAGGACAATTGATTCTGGATGGGTAAAAATTTATTCTATGGTGGTGTGGTTTAACTGCAGCCAGCAGCTAAGCCCCATGCAGCCACTCACTCACTCCCCCCATGGTGAGATGGGGGAGAGAATCAGAAAGGTAAAAGTGAGAAAACTTGTGGGTTGAGATAAAGACAGTTTAACAGGTAAAGCAAAAGCTGTGTGCACAAGCAAAGCAAAAGAAGGAATTCATTCACCACTTCCCATGGGCAGGCAGGTGTTCAGCCATCTCCAGGAAAGCAGGGCTCCATCACACGTAACAGTTACTTGGGAAGACAAATGCCATCACTCTGAATGTCTTTTTCTTCCCCCAGCTTTATATGCTGAGCGTAACATCATATGGTCTGGAATATCCCTTGGTCATTTGGGGTCAGCTGTCCCAACTGTGTCCCCTCACAGCCTCTTGCCCACCCCAGCGTACTTGCTGCAGGCCAGAGTGAGACACAGAGAAGGTGCTGACACTGTGCAAGCACTGTTCAGCAGTAGCTAAAATATAGGTGTGTCATGAACACTGGTTTGGTAACAAATTGAAAAGACAGCACTGTGTGGGCTGCTAGGAAGAGGATTTACTCCATCCCAGTCAGACCCAGTACAAGGTCTTCCAAAACCCACCTCCTTCTTGTAACCCTCCACTGAAACTGTGTTTTCCAAAACCGGGAAACAGCATTACTGGTGAGGTGTGACCAACACCAATTGCAGCAGAAGACTACCCCCTGTTCCTTGTATGTAACACTCATAAACAGGTTTGGTTATAATTCTTAACGTCTGTGGAGTTATGATTATCATGAAATAGACCCTATTATTTGGAATTCTGTGGAGAACTGACATGGAATAAATTCAAACTGCAGTTCTAAAGGGGAGGATTCAACTCTTTCAGCACCACTAAATCTTTGCAAACAACTCAAAAGTTATTTATATTTGGTGGTGGGGGTTTTTTGCAACAGTATTTTATTGTTAATTCATACACAGTTTATGAATCTGGTCTGTTTCTTCAGTAGTGCTCTCTGGCCAATTGTATCTGTCCATCTGATTTCTCCTTCTGAATTATGGCACTTTTAACTTGTTTTTAATTTCCTCAGGTTGAATTTGGACCATTTATCAAAATTATTTTGAATCCTGATCATGTCTTCCAAAGTGCTTGCATTTCCTCTCAACTTGGTGTCATTTGCTATTTCTAAATGCACTTGTTACTGAAAAATTTGAACAGAACTGAATATACACTGAGGTACCCTTTCAGGTTCTGCTCCAAAAAAAATCCACTTTGATAATGTAGACTTCATTTTTTTCAAACAGCTGTGCACTCACCTTATAGGTATGTTATGTGGAAACAGTCTCTAAAGACTTACTAAAGTCAAGCTGTTTCATTGCTACTATTTCGTTTGTTCAATAAATCAGTTACTCTGTCAGAAGAAATTAGACTAGTTTTACATTATATGTTCTTGACAAACAAATATTGGCTGTTTGTTGTCATCTTCTTATCATCTGGTACTTGTAAATGGATTAATTTGGGGGTGATGGTAAGAGCAAGTGCAAAACTGCAAATTGACTAGAAATCAAAATAAAAATAAAGCCAACCAGCCTTTTCATTTCCCAGAATGAATGAAGTACAGGAAAATGAGCATAAAAGATGAAAAGCGTATTTGATTTTCAACGTTCTTTCATTTCAAAATTTACGATGGGGACCTTAACACTGAAAAATGAAATTTCAAGCTATGGTATTGAAGTGAAATTTACTCATTTCATTAAATCAAAAAACATTTTTCTGTGTATACACATAAAAGATTAAAAACTCAATGGAGCTGCATGCATCTAAGAGTTTTCCTGCAAAATCGAGCCCCCAATGCCATAGCTCATGGGGAGAACATGATAATTTCAAAGACTGGAATCAGATCATTTCAGAAATCACCTTCAGAAATTCTTGAAGTTCATCTATAAAATGTATACGTTGTAATCTTAAAACCCCACTAAATCCCACAGTTCTCGTATTGTTTCTGTACATTTTGATCTATGATATCAGAATACAGAAACTCTCTGCAGAATATTTTTATAGAAAAAGTTAAATGTTTTTATTGGTCTCTGCATTGCTATTTCCACTGCTGCTAAAAAACATGTTTGGTTTTCTTCCTAGATAATTATCTTTTAAATTATTTTTCCCCATGAACCATTTTAATTATTCCAACTGACAAGTCAGAGTTGAAAGCAACAAAAACAGTGGTATCTTGTTGAAAATTTTAATTTGTACATTATATCAATTTTCACTTGAAACCTGTTGCTCTCTGAATTGAATAGCATGTACTGCGACTCATTCAGAATAAGAGTAATTACAGGTGGTCACAGGGGATTGGAATCAAAGTATGCTGTACTACTGATCCTTGGATTAGTAACTCGGGTTGATATTCTGAGGTTAGCACAAGATGATACACATCTCAGATACACAAACACCTTTTAAGATGGGACTGCAAGATGGGCCTGCAAAGACTGGAGGAGAGGAGGGGGAAAGAGGTGGCAAAAAAGATAGATGAATAAAAGCATCATGCTGCCAGCATAAACTTTATCCACATTAAACTCACTTTGCCTGCATAATGAGATGTAATTCTGTAGGTTAACATTCCTTGTGTAGGCAAGGCCTTAATTAACTGGCTGAACTAAAAAATATTGGTTTGAAAAGAAGTTCAGAGAGGGGATGAACATAGAGTTGCATATTCTCATCTTAAGTTACCACTCTTCTGCTTGTCCAAATGCAGACAAAGCAGTAAAGACTATCTCCATGAGGTGGGATTTCATACTGTTCAACTGGTCTACTGCTCCTGCATGCTGAGTTCCACTGGTTTGCTGAATAAAGCTGAATAAAGATTTCCATAACCATAGGCAAAGCCCTTTATGTGGAAAAAGATTCATGCAAATTGCTAGCAGTTAAATTGTTCAGATATGAAGTATCCATTTTAACCTTCCAGTTCACTCCACTTTTGGCTTAGAGAAGTGTACTCTTCGCTGGGTAAAAAACTGGCTGGATGGACGAGCCCAGAGGGTTGTGGTGAATGGAGTTAAATCCAGTTGGCGGCATGTCACAAGTGGTGTTCCCCAGGGGCTGGTTCTCTTTATCAATGATCTGGATGAGGGAATTGAGTGCACCCTCAGTAAATTTGCAGATGGCACCAAGTTGGGAGGGAGGGTTGATCTGCTCAAGGGAAGGAAGGCTCTACAGAGGGATCCGGACAGGCTGGGTCGATGGGCCAAGGCCAATTGTATGAGGTTCAACAAGGCCGAGTGCTGGGTTCTGCACATGGGTCACAACAACCCCATGCAATGCTACAGGCTTGGGGAAGAGTGGCTGGAAAGCTGCCCGGTGGAAAAGGACCTGGGGGTGCTGGTTGACAGTCGGCTGAATATGAGCCAGCAGTGTGCCCAGGTGGCCAAGAAGGCCAACGGCACCCTGGCCTGTATCAGAAACAGTGTGGCCAGCAGGAGCAGGGAAGTGATCGTCCCCCTGTACTCGGCACTGGTGAGGCCGCCNCTCTACAACTACCCGAGAGGAGGTTGTAGTGAGGTGGGTGCTGGTCTCTTCTATCAAGTAACTAGTGATAGGCCGAGAGGAAATGGCCTCACGTTGCAGCAGGGGAGGTTTAGATTGGGTATTAGGAAAAATTTCTTTACTGAAAGGGTTGTCAGGCATTGGAACAGGCTGCCCAGGGAAGCGCTTGAGTCACTATCCCTGGAGGTATTCAAAAAGCATGTAGACAAGGCACTTCATGGCATGGTTAAGTGGGCATGGTTGACGGTTGGACTCGATGATCTTAAAGGTCTTTTCCAAGCTAAATGATTCTATGATTCGAATGTCCTGTCAAAGCCTGCTTCTGGTGTGGTCTGCAGGAAACCAGCAAAACAGTGTGTACATTGAAGAAGAAATAATATGGGTGTTATTAATGCTTCTTCATTAACCATCTCTAAAAACATCTTGAAACACAAGTTTTTCCATGCAGATGACTTGTGTTATTACTGTCACTTATCTTCTTCCTTTCTCTTTTATTGTAGAATGCTTTAGCTCACATGTATCTTGCTTTACTTTAGAAATCATTTCCGTGAAAGGGATCTTCTTCTGTGTTAAAATACAGTGCCTGACAGCTTGGGAACCTTTGCCTGGGCCATTTGATGTTACTGGAATATTAACAACACTAGCACTTTTTTGCTGAGGTACAGTTTTATAATTATTACATTTGGAGAAGGGAGACAGACTCATGGTCTCATGATCATAGATGTTCATTTTCCACAAAAGTTAAGCTGTGAGAGGAATGTCACGGGCAATTTCTAGGCTATATCTATTCACAGAGGACTCTGTTGCAGAACTAAATAACTGTTGTAATACATGCCTCTCTCATTTTTGTTTTCCAAGAACATTTTTTCAGGTGCAGTTGATGAGGAACGTATTAATACGTTTAAATAGAAGTCATACTGCTCTGTCAGCCTGAATCTGAGAGACAGTGCTAGGTGTACAC
The DNA here is from genome assembly GCA_013401275.1 of Pandion haliaetus. Lineage (NCBI taxonomy): Eukaryota > Metazoa > Chordata > Aves > Accipitriformes > Pandionidae > Pandion > Pandion haliaetus. The sequence continues at coordinate 53,466 of VYZV01015323.1, read as the reverse complement.
TGTTTTTCTAGTAGGAAGTCTCCTGTTCTCTATAAATAGTCCTGTTTCAGTTCTGATTGTTCTGTGCTGAAATAACTGGCTAGATGTCTAATTACTCTAAATAGAAAACACAGATAATGGCAGGCATTCAACCCCTCCTGAAAAATTGTTCCTAGCAGTTAACTGTTCTACTTCCTGGGCACTGGCTCAGAAACACGCTAGGTCTGAGGGTCCTTTTTCCTTTTCATGCCTGCAGTACATTCATATCGATCACTCTGCTGTGTCCTTAAGGCAAATGATACACAGTGCAGTGTATCCTTTGGAGTCAGGGTTCAAATTCATCCCTGGCCAGGATGTGTAACAATAAACAAGGGAAGGAAATGAACTGCTTCTGAGAAATGGAGTTCCCTCCAGCTCCCTTTCAATTTGCACACAGCTAGGCATTGTGCTTTATATGTAATTATAATGATTTATTCAAAGGTGTTTACTAGTCAAAGGCATAACATTTTGCTTATCTGATAATTACATAGCTGGTGAGGTCATCGAGTAGGTTGTTAACACTGTCAATCTTTTGCACTAAAATGAAGTATTTGCTTGTACGTTTCTTTAATGTTTCATTTATTTGCTATCTGTGCCATTTTTATCTACCTGTAGTTTTTTGTTTCTTTCTTTCACAAAGGAGCACGTAGGGAATCTGTCTTGCCTAAATCTCACATGCCTTATTATTTTTATACCATAATACTGGTTCTCGTAATGTGAAATTGAAGACTTCTTTACAGTAATGGATGCAGCGTAACTGAAAATTCATCTCTTCATCTTTGCCACACTGCCTATAAACATAAAAAAAAGTGATAGTTAGTTTCATAGTCCTGGACCCATTCTGCACAATCAGTTCATTACTGTACTTAACGTAAATTGAGTGTTAAATCTCCTTAAGTGAAATCTTTACCCTCCTTGGCATTTGTGATTGTGTTTGGGATAGGAAAAAATCACATTTTGGAGAGGGAAGTCAGCCAAAAAAAATATCTCTGTGGGCCATCAGTGGGACAAAATTTAGGGGGTAATCTAATAAAATTAGGAAAGTATCACAGATGGAGAGCACAAAATGGAATAAAATACATGTAATCTCCCCAACTTTGGGAAAAAGAACCAACCAATCAGTCACTGAAATAGCTGTCCTGCAGAGAGCTTTGACCTAATGCTATAGCCTGCCTTGGATGCTGTACAGCTTCTCTGGCTGCCCTTTCTGTTTGGAAGTCCTTTATTTCTAATTGTCATCCTGTCACTGAAATGGTTTGTCCTTTATTAAACACATTCACGGTGTCCTCAACAGATGTAGTGATTCTGTTAATCTTTTGAGAGATGCCACTATCTCTAACTAGTCCAGATTATGAAGGATGTATCCGGAAGAAAGCAAATAACCACTTGAGGGAGTTGACCAAGCTTGTTTGAAGCTACATTGGCATTTCTACACCACATCACGTGCTGTGATATGGGCAAACTCCAAGACCTATTTGTATGTTCTAATCCATAATGGTGTTTTAATTGGTGCAATTTAGTTTTGTCTCTTCTTCAAGCAGCCACCTCTGACTCCAGCATTGCTTGTTTCCTGATAATAGAACCCCATGGTCTCACAGGTCAGCTTCGCCCCAGAAAGGAAGCATCAGAGCTAGCTCAGCACAACTTAATTCCCACTTGTACACCAGTTCTAGGTGTTGGCAATTCAGTGTCTAATATTTAGGAAGCCGCTACACCAAAATTCAGACTAGAAATTCCTTCTGTTTTCAATAGCATGAACAATATTACTTTCTTTAAAATTTACTTCTACATAATGAAAGACCTCAGAAGATCACACTGCATATAGTGGGTGTGTGTTATAAGCATGCATGCTGAGGAGCTCAGAAAAAAAAACCCAGACCAACAAATTAAAGCAGCACCATGTTATTGAGCTTTTTCGTTTCTGAATGCTAAACAAGTCAAACACCAGGGGGCTGGACATCAGTGGGCAGGTACAACAGGAGGTGCAAAATGTGAAATACCTAAATATAGTTCCAAAGCTTGAACTGTGGTAGTGAATATGTCTTTTTCCCTTCTGCCACCTGTAGCTGTTCATGTACTTAGCACTCCAACAGTTTGCTGTTCCTCAGGATTTGGCTCTAAGTATTTTTTGTTCAAATAGGAATTGCATTCTTTCTCAGTATGCTTCTTTTCTTTCCTGATAGGTGGTATAAGCCCTTGGGATCTTCTGATCTGCTTATCTTCCAGAAAAAATAACGGTACTGGCTGCATTCAGATAGAAGACTTGCATCATCTAGAGTTATTCCAGAAGGTGCGAGATTATTATGTTATCCTTCATGGGAATGAGAAGACACGGCTAGCCCAAATTTTCAGCACTCACTCATAAAAAGAAAAGCATCTAATGCTTATTTTATACTGCAGCAGCATGGTTCAACAGCAATAAAAAAGTTTTTTAAAGTTTCCTATCTACTGAGAAATACTTGTCAGATACCAACATTTCATTCTTCTTTATATGACACACAGTGATCAAAAGCAATTTCTCATTTGGACATAGTATGTTATTTTGTATGTAAGTATTTCAGTGTAAATACTGAAAATTGTTACAATTGATTGTCAAGTTTTCCTTTCATCTTCCGTACCTTGAACTTTTGTGTTGTTGGCCACTCTCAACCAGAATTTCAGGCAGCAAAAGCATCTAGAGAAGCCAAGGGAAATTTAAGCAATTTACCCCATTGGAAAAGAGAATTTAAAAATGGGGAGAAGCAACTAGCAAATGTATGCAATATTTCGGAATAACAGCATAGGTAGAAGATAAAGCTGGACTAATTTAGGCTTCATATATCACTATTGAGTTCCATCTGATGTAATTGCTCCTTTGTAAACATAATTTAGGCACCTCTCCAAACAGTGACAGTGCTCCTACAATTGATAATGTGCAAGCTGGACCAGTGTCCTTCTCTAGGGCCTTCATGGGAGTTCCTTGCTCTGGCACTGCAGACTGCTTACTCACAGTCCAAAACATCAGTGGTGCCAATATTTGTTGGTATTTTCAGGACTGCAGGTTTTTTTTTTCACTTGAGCATGTTGTGGGCACAGTTTAGGTTACTTAGATATGCAAGTGTCTAAATAATCACCTGACCTGTTGGTAAAAATATGTAAGTGACTTAAACTGAGGTCTTTCTTTGAAAAAATGTGACCAAACTATGGATACAGTTTGGCTTGTATTTCAAGTAAAAAGGCATAGATAATAATGGCAGTACCCAAAGGTACAGACTCTGACTTGAGGGACTGGGAGAAATAGAGCTACTGTTAAATGGTTTAGGTGTGAAGTTCATGAGGATACAAAAAATGACTGTGTGTCCGCAGAAGTCAGAGCTAGGAGCATGTACACTGGGGTTCCCTGAGACAGGATGCCTTATCTAAGTGTACCCAAAGTGAAATTTTTATAGCAGTTCCAGTTTGCTAGAAATATACAAGCTTTGGGTTCAGTTCTCAGGTCATAAAACACCCCAGGCTTCTGCAAACTGCTTTTTGCTCATTTTACCCATATTATCATATCTGAGCCTCTAATACTGTGCAATATAATAAACCCTACAGCACTCTGCAATGTCCAGAAGTTTCACACATGAATGACCGAGACACAAGGTGATCAAAGGAATTGTCCAAGTTCTCTCAGGAAGTCTGCAGCACAGCAGGGACTGAAACCAGATGGCCCGTATCGCCGGATAACTTTAAATATTGGACTAACATTACTCGCTGCTGGCATGTCCATACCACGGTGCAACACAGTTCTTTGTTGCAGAGCCTGGATGCGGTTTAGCTATGTTATCTTACCACTGTGCAGGGAGAAACAGTGATTGATAACTGGCAGAGAACAGAGAAGCTGCAGAAACTGAAAAGGGGGCAGGGAAGGGGTGAAAACTCAGCAGTCAGGAGGAGATCCATAAGTCTAAAATTTTATTTTGTGATGGCTGTGGAGAAAGACCCCACACTTTAACTTCCTTATCCCACATTGCAGGAATGTCAAAGTTGTGATTTTCTTTTGACACTGACAGAAGTTTTTGCACATGAGGTGTGTCTGATAAATTAAACAAAAACCCATTGAAGGCTCCAGGAAAAAGAGCACTTTTCTGAATGAAATCATTAAAGCTTCTCTTTTTATATGCAGGTGAACCTACTTCCAGAAATCCAGCATTTCCTTTGCAGAAAAGAGGGATTATGCCAGATAACAAAAGCCTTTTCAGGTAACCTAATTTCTTAAAATCTGCGTATGTGATGATGGTCTTTTAATAGTTGTCACAGGAAGTCTCTGAAATGAGACTGTCAGGCTTACAATTCCTTTTTATTTTTAGTCATGAATGCATAGGGGGGGTAAAAATGAAACAAGAATGATAATCCATCTCAGACACTGCTTAAATATGGATTACAGTTATGCAGTATCTTTTCAGGTAAAGATATTGCATTGTTTAGCTATTACATACTGCAGAAATAATTTGGCTATAAGTGTCTTATTTTTGGACTGTTTTGTGTTAATATAGTGTATTGGTGTTTATACTTCAAAGCCCTTGGTTCCGTGTAATATGTTTGTTCAGCTTTACAAAAATGTTGTGGCATGGAGAAGGAGTAGGAGTTGGAGTTTTGTTCCCATCCAGACATAGTTTACTGATAAAAAGCCTTTGTGTATTAAGATCATCAACCAGAAGAGTTTAAAGGTTATGGGCAAGTTGCCAGAGAATTCTAATTTACTATGGGTGAAATTCAGCTTTGAATAGAAACTGGAAAAAACTGTTGTGTACCATATTAGGTCTATTTAAACTATAGAGGGACACATTACAATCTCAGTTACACTACTGTTATGGGTTTGTGTGGCACGGTTTTCCTTGGTGGCAGGGGAGGGGGGCTGCAGAGGCGGCCCCTTTAAGAAGTTGCTTGGAAGAATTCGCCGCCCCAAAATGTCGGACACGCGCGCCAAAATGTCGGACCC
>VYZV01015323.1:16415-45358 GCA_013401275.1 Pandion haliaetus | reverse complement strand
CTGTCCCCCTGCAGTCCATGGAGGTCCATGGTGGAGCAGATATCCACCTGCAACCTGTGGAGGACCCCACGCCGGAGCAGGGGGATGCCCGAAGGAGGCTGTGACCCCATGGGAAGGCCATGCTTGAGCAGGCTCCTGGCAGGACCTGCGGATCTGTGGAGAGAGTTGCCCAGACTGGAGCAGGTTTTCTGGCACGACTCGTGACCCCGCAGGGGACCCACGCTGGAGCAGTCTGTGCCTGAAGAACTGCAGCCCATGGGAGGGACCCCACGGTGGAGCAGGGAAAGAGTGATGAGTCCTCCCCCTGAGGAGGAAGAAATGGCAGAGATGAGATGTGATGAACTGACCATAACCCCCACCTCCTGTGCCACTGAGGGGGAAGAGACAGAGAAAATTGGGAGTAAAGTTAAGGCTGGGAGGAAGAGAGGGGTGGGTGGAAGGTGTTTTAATTAAGATTTGGTTTTATTTCTCATCATCCTACTCTGATTTGATTGGTGAAAAATTAAACTAATTTCCCCGAGTTGAGTCTGTTTTGCAGGTGACGGTAGCTGGTGAGTGATCTCTGTCCTTGTCTTGACCGACAAGCTTTTCATTATATTTTGTCTCCCCATCCAGCAGAAGAGGGGAGTGATCAAGTGGCTTTGATGGGCACCTGGCATCCACCACATCGCCTATTTAGGGAAGGGCCATTTGTAAACATCTTATTCCATACTTATATCATTAGTGCTTTCCTGGCAAAGTGAAAAGCCCTTCTGACTGATGCCAAAATCCCACCGAAATCAGGCTAGTATGTGTACAGGGGTCTGGGTCCTACCCACCCAGTAACGGAGGATTATTCTAGCAGTCTGCTGAAGGACTTTCAGATGGAAGAAGGCTCACCCTTCACCTTCCAGTTTATCAGTAATAAAGATTTTGTACCTAAATTAGCTGCAGTGTTTTAAAGTGAAAAAAATAACCTCCATCTCTTAAGTCTAGGTTTCTCCACATCAGCATGTGGCCTAAGGGTTGAGGTAGCCATTTCAACATAAGGGTCTCATGCCACTTGAGACACCATGGAGAGTCCAGGACACCCAGTAGGATGGGCAGATTTGGCACAGAACCTTTTTGGTCCAGCAGCTGGATGCTCAGAGAGATATCCTATGGTGTCCTAGATGGCAATAACTCTGTATGTGTGGATACCTGAATTTAACACTTCCTATCTAAGCTCCCAAAATTAACAGAAGTACAGTTTAGAGTGAGCGAGCCCAGAAGAGCATTTACTTTCAGTGTAATTTAGGGTTAGCTGAATTGCTCCACACTGACTGTATAGGCTACACTGATGTCCACTGACAGGAACGGGAACTTAGACTGGCACACAGAGGGTCATCTTTGTGTAGACCAGACCTCAAAGTGTCTCAACCCAGAAATGAATCCCATTCAGCATCACTGGATATGTGACATCTAATTTACTATGAGTGAAATTCACCTATAGAAGGTGAAATTAGAATCAGAAGGGTAAATTAGTTGATTTCAGCTTAAGAGGACAAAAAGGCATAAGTTAAAGCAATCCTCTAGAGCCAAGATTTCAGGTATTCTCCCCTTCCATTCATCTGATAAAGCCAGCTCTTTCCTCTTCTTTCTTTTGCTTGCATCCTCCGACAGACTTTTCTTTCCAACAACAGCAAAGTTCCCAATTATTAGGATTTGTTTGATCTTCAATTTTAAAATTATTCAGGGGAAGAATGGTTTTCATCAGTATTTCCTCCACAGAAGAGTTTGTTTCCTTTCAAACCAGTCATGTACTTTCACTCTTGTGTGTTTGAGTCAACAGGACTTCTCTGCAATTCCTGTTGAAGAGGATCAGTTGGTTTGTTATTACTGTGTTTGTCATTTAGTCAGCCCCCCAAGGAGCCAAGCAATTTCCTGTAAAAGTGAAAATACAAAGTTGCTGCTCTAAGAATTATGTGATCTAATTAAAGACACACTAAGTTGTAGAAAGAAATATCAGGCAGCAAGGCTTGAGAGGATAGGATTACTGGATTTACTGTGGGTATGACAGTGTTGATATTGATAAGCAGTGGGTACAAGGGTAAAGGTTATTTTTTAAAAAAATGTTGTTCTGTTTGTTGTGCAACTCTAAAGCTGCTAGGTTTTGTAATTAAGATAGCATGCCCCTTCTCACACCTCTGTTGTATCAATATAGGGAAGAAAATGAGTTGTAGAAAATACCAGGTCAGTGCTTGTTTCTTTGCTTTGTCTCTTTAATGGATAATCTTTTTGTCAGTCTGAAAACTCAGATTGGTTCTGTCTGTACGGGGGGAAAAACTGTGCACATACCAGTGATGATTGCTTTTTAGGAGACAGGAGAGATGCTGGGAAAAGAAAAAAGTTAGGAAAATCAGACTGGAAGAAGAGTTTAGAGGAGCAAAAATGTAAAATCTATGTGATGTGTGTGGATAAACTGGACTGAGTAAGAGAAGGTGTTGCTGGAGGATGGGCACACGGGGCAGTGGGTTTGCAATGAGGCATAAGAATGGTAATGGACCTTAAAATTCAACATGGAAGACACTGATAAGTGCTTCAGTCTGAGAATATTAGTTTCACTCCTGCTTTTGCAGGGCATTAGGCCCAGTTTTTAATCAGGTGCCTGATGTCTGCTCACTATATGGGACTTGGGCCATGAAGAGGTTCTGGTATAGCTATTGGATGACCAAGGAACGCTCCTGGCATTTACTGCTCAGGTCAGTAAAAGCTGCAGCTGCGGCCTAGGAGTTCTCTGAGGTTGAAGAATGACTGGCAAAGAGATTTCAGGTGTTCATACTTGGTATCCCAGCACAGGTGGGCTGAGAACTGGGCATGGCTGCCTCCTGGAACTACTCTCAGCTGAGAGATGGTGAGGACTAAGGTCCACAATGTGAGCAGGATTGCCCAGCCTGAGTTTCGGGCACAGGAAAGGCATCCTGATGTTTGCACAGCAAATGCTCTCTTTGACGGGTTTTGCCTGGGAAAGCAGTGGAAACGCTTACAGCGTTGTCTCCCTAATTTTCCTGTTCCCTAAGTGTTTTGGGTTTGTGTGGTGGCATTTTGGTAGCAGGGGAGAGGCTGCAGGGGTGGCTCCTGTGAGAAGCTGCTGGAAGCTTCCCTGGTTCCAAGTCAGACCTGCCTCTGGCCAAGACCGACCCAACCAGTGATGGTGGTAGCGCCTCTGGGAGAACATATTTAAGAAGGGGAACCTGCAGTGAGTGGAAGGATTGGAATGTAAGAGGAACCCCTCTGGAGATACTGAGGTCAGTGAAGAAGGAAGGAGAGGAGGGGTGCCTGTGGAGGCTGATGGCCTGCAGCCCATGGAGGTGAACAGTGGAGCAGATGCTCACCTGCAGCCCGTGGAGCGGGTGGATGCCCTGAAGATGGCCATGACTCCATAGGAAAGCCCACACTGGAGAAGTGTGTGACTGTAGATTGGTGAGTGGAAAGGACCCATGCCAGTGAAGTTAGTGAAGAACTGCAGCCTGTGGAAAGGACTCATGTTGGAGAAGTTCGTAAAGGACTGTCTCCCATAGGAGGGACCCCACAGTGGAGCAGGGGAAGAGTGAGGAGTCTCCCCCTGGGGAGGAAGGAGCAGCAGAGACAAGGTGTGGTGAGCTGACCCTAACCCCCATCCCCTGTCCCCCATGCACTGCTGGGCTGAGGAGGGAGAGACAATGGGGAAGAAGGGAGGGGTGCAGGGAAGGTTTTTCTTCTTAATATCTTTGTTTTGATTTGTAGTCAATTAAACTGATTTTGTTTCTTCCCTAAGTTGAGCCTTTTTTGCCCCTGACCATAAGTGGGGAGAGATCCCTCCCTGTCCTTGCCTCTGTCCTTGCCTCGACCCATGAACCTTTCTTTAGATTTTCTCCTCATCCCACCATGGCTCGGGGGGAGGACTGAGAGAGCAGCTGCATGGTGCTTTGTTACTGGTTGGGTTCAAACCATGACACTAAGCAATCCAGACTAGTTTGTCTCTTCACATAAGCATTTGTCTTCCTTCATCACTTCCAGGGTCCAGCCTGTGCCATGCATAGCTGTTTTCTTTACTCCTCTGAGCCACTGATTCTTTTTAAAGTAATGCTTTTGCTGTATGCCCTCCTTCTGTGTTTCTTTTTATTAATGTCACTAGTGCAGAGACTTTATGAGTGTCTACCAGACTTGCGTGCTCGCCTGGTCACCTGTGGGGCTGGCCAACAGTGTTAATCACACGGAAGGTCTTGGGATAGACATGAGCCTATGAAATTGGGAGGGAGGGAGAGCCAAGATAGTACAGTTGTGTGACTGTGCTCTCGCTATGTGATACGTTTACTGTCTGGTGCTAACCCTGCACCAGCTTTCCTCTCCCCCTGCCTGTCCCCAGCACCCCTAGGTTACTCTGGAGTCAGCAGGAAGGGTGATGATGTGAGGAAGCAAGGCCCAAAGGGACAGCCTATGTAAGAGAGAAATTATGGATTACATTTATTTTTTGTGGTAATAATTCAACATGTCTGTAACAGGAACATGCTTCTTCATAGGGGGATACATTTCTTTTGCCAGCTGGCCCTTATAAATGTCTGCATGCCAGTTGTTATCAGTTTTGTGCCTATTATCTTTCTGCTACTGAAGTTGCTAAGAGCCTCAAAAATGGCTAAAAAAAATCAGCATCTAATTCTTTTGAGTTAATTTTATTATGAACTATGTGGGGCAGGATTTTCTTTGTTTTACAACAGGGTCAGATCTCAGCTAGGACAAAAATGTACTTCTGTAATAACAGCAAATATGAGGAGACTGAAAAGAAGTAAAGCAGCTAAATGAATTTAATTACTTGGTCTATTCTATTCTATATTCTACCCTGTTACTAGTACAGAGTTGTAGCTGTGGCTCTAATCATGTAAAAGTCAGCCAGCATTTCCACTGAGTTGCTTTTTCCGGAGTTTTATAGCTTATCTGTAAATTTAAGTTCTAGTATGAAGGGTACACACAGAAGAAGCAGCCCTTCTGGAATCTTTTAATTGTGAGGATGCTTTAGGAATGAAGACGCTAACACTGCATTTAGCAAGTACTGTTCTCCAAGCACCTGCCAAAAGAGAAGCAAAAAAAAAAGGTAAAAGATTGCTCTAAACTGAAGCTGTATTTACTGATGCTTTTAAAGGGGAAAGTAAACAACACATACATTTCAAAATTATGTGCTATCATTCTTTTGTCTTTTTACCTCTGAAACTTCACAGGTGTTTTCTGGCATGAATTTAAGTGCATTCCAACCCGCAGTTTAAATTCCTTTCCCTCTAGATCTGCTTCAGTATAATTTTTTTTATACTAAAGTTATTTTAGATAGTTTAAATTTCCAGAAACGACTAGTAGTTTGAAATTTCTCTGTTCTAAATACTCAGGGTGGGTTGCTTTGAGATTAGCTGTATTACAGAGGGAGGGATCACTGCATTTTTTTAATATGAAAACCTTTTAGGGACAGCTAGATCAATAGTCAGTAGTGGGTGGGATATTGAACCTGCAGCAATGTGCACATCGCAAAAGAAACTTATAACACATGTCAAAATCATCACAGGAGTGTTAAGTATCAAGCAATAAATCATATTCCTGTGAAGTCAATGGAAATTTTGCCAGGACTCACTGGGGGCCAGGTCTGCCCCTAGTCTTCCTAGCTTCCTTCAAATACTCAGCATCTGCTTTGAGTTTCACAGCCACCCTTTTCTAAATGCATAGGTTATAAAACTGAGTGTTAAAGGTTCTCTTTTTTTTTTTTTTAGCAACCTCAAGGCAGAATGTGTAAGCCAGAGGAGAGTACTGATCTTTGTTTCAGAGTCTTTTCATCTGATAGGTCAAATGGATAACAGGAGGCAATTAAATAGACTAGGTCTGCTTTCTGTGACAAGCCTGCGATGACCTCGAGGCATGTAGCAGCAGTAGTTCAACTGAAATCATCCGTCCTCCAAAATCAACACTGGAAAATGAAAAAAATGCACTTTTAATGCTCATTACTTTCATGGTTATGCATCTTAGAGCAGGTTGCTATACATGACTGAGCAAAAGCTACTAGATACTAGGCTTTATTTTGATCAAAATTCCCTAGTCCTGGAAGTGCTCGGAAGTCTTTGTAAGACTCTGTGAAAGCTTTTTAGACATCTCCTGGTGTGAAGCAATCTTTGCAGCTGTTTAACACACCCTTCCAACCTTCAAAGGCCGGAAAATTGCCCAGCTGTAAATACTAGAAGAGGGCCAGGTTGTAGCAATGCAACTTGCCCAGTCTGTATCAGAAATAAGCTCTTTGTGCTCCAGCAGTCCACACTAGTCAGGCAGATGGATGATCCCAACACAGGATGCAATATGAAGTTCTTCTAACTCACTGGGATGCCCTGTCAGAGAGCAAATCTGCAAGGCTTACAGAGAGGATGTGTTATCAGTCCTTCCTGAATATTGTGCTGCAGAAACTGCTCAGAAATGCCGCGAGTTGACTATCATTCTCCTTTTTTCCTGTGTGAGAGAATTCATGCTCCTGCTAGAGACAGACTACCACTATGAAAATCCAGGAAGAAGTTCAGAAGGCTTCTATGCAGATAAAGTCTCCTGTACACTTTCAGGATTAATGTACTTTTATTTTTTAAAGTGATGTTTTTCCTGCTAAAAAGAAAAGCAATTGGATGAAGACTCTGGAAGTACAGATATGCTGGGTTTACAATGTCTTTTATGAAAGAAATGAACAATGTGCTGGGCTCAGAATGAAGCACAGCACTTTAGTTACATTTTGTCCCACCTCTAGCTTTGTGCTTCATTAAACAACCAGGAGCTCCAAGGTGACTCAAGTGCTCTTGAAACGTTTCTAACAGATCTGACAGTTGATGGGCACTTTAGAAACAAAATGACTTCTTTCTCACAAACAATAGTCTCATTGGTTCCTTGTTGCATGTTTGAAGTGTATAAAATATAGCCTATTTGATCTTGAACAAAGTAAAAAAAAAAATTAACAAACCCATATAACCCTGCTTGTAACATCAAAGGATTATATTAAAGGAAGGATAAAAAGGACACATCCTCATTCATTTTCTGTATCTTTTTGTTTCAATTGAGTGCTACTCACTTAGTTCAACCAGTAGGGTCTTCTGCTGAATTCCTTACCTTTGCAGATCACCAGATGTTCATGTTAACCTAAGTGTTCCATTTACGACCAGTCCACATGGCTGCTGCTGTGTCAGCACTAACCTGGCTCTGCTCCAGGAAGTCTTAATTTGTCCAAATGTACTTCTAGCTGTTGGTAAACCTTTTGCTCAGCCACACGTTGTAACTCTTAAATCGGCTGTTCTTTATTGTGTGTGTGTTGAATCTCATGTTACACTTCAGAACTCTGATCCCAAGACAAGTAAATAACTTGGGAGCTGGAGATGGGGAGAGAGGGAGCGAGAAGTCAAAGCTGTGTTAAAATACTTGAAAGGCCTCATTAGCTGTCAGTGTAGCTGCTGCATTAGATACCAGTTGTTGCTGTCAGCTGATCTGTTTAACTCTGGTACTTTGAGAGATTGCAGCTGGCAGAACAATATCTAACATCAGTTCATGTGACAAAGAGGTGCTTAATTTTTTGATCTAGAGGTGTTGACTTGCTTTGGTGGATCTTATACCTCCCTTTCACATGTGCCCCCCAGCTGTTCCTATGTCTCAGATCTATGTTTTACTCATTGCTGTGGTTAGAGGGCTAATGTGTGAATTCAGCTGAGAACTTGTAGTGGCTTCCTTGCCCTCAAAATGGCATCAGGGAGAACACCCTAGGCAGAGGTAAAGTGGTGCTGTTTGTCAGTGTTTTCAGTGGTACCATTTCAGAGACGTCAGCATAAGAAATCTTCTTCAAGCCAGAATTTCAAGGAAGTAAAGCATTTCTTTTAAGTGAAAGTAGGTATCTGGCCTTAGGTCCTTTGCTTTACACTGGATCGTCACAAATGGCAGCAGCAAAAGGTACTTCTGGCAAAGCCTGCAGCTGCTCCTCAGGAAAAACAGCAGTTTGTGTAGCCTTTCAATTACTGCATAGCCAGTTTAAAAGCGAAAATGTTCTTTTCTAGTTTACATCTTTTTTTTTTTTTTTTTTTTTTTTTATTTTTATTNNNNTTTCTTTTGATCTTTAGAGCCTGCTACAAAAATTACTGATATTAAGATTTGGATTTGTGAAAGAAGGGATGTAGGATGCTGGGACTCTTTCTAACTTGGTTTCCCAAGCTGCCTGACATATATCAACTGCTGAGCCTGCCTCACCTCTTCTATTATAAAATGTTGATGTTATTTACATACTTCAAAAGGGCTGGTTAATTAACAACAGCTTGTAGAGTGATTTCAAGATGGAAAAACATGGCAATTACTGCAAACAGTAAAGGCACTGCAGGCTAATTTTCATTGATGATAATGTTGATTAACAAATTTACAGCTCTAATAAACACTGTTACTGCTTTTGAGTGCAAGAGCAGGTGAAGAGTTGCCATGAGAACTGTTGCAGCTGAGTGTGCTGCAGTTCAGCACTACTGACATCTCTTTATTATTATGATAATTGTATTCATTGATTACTAGGAGTAGATTTTCCAAAGTGAGAGATTGTCACTCCCTATTAACTCTGCTTGATGGTTACATGCTGTGTGTCATCTCAAAGGAGCAAGCCCCTTGTGACAGTCTCACCCCCCCTTCTCCTTCTTCCAGCCACCCTGAGATGGGCTCGTTCCCAGGTGGATGCTAACACAAAACCAACAGAGGTGTGTAAGGCACTGTACAAACAGGATGCTCTATAGTAAGGCATATGAGCATTGCCCTTTTTTTAGTTCTCAATGCTAATCACTAACACCCTGAATATGTTTAACCTTCTCTCTCTTCTTTAAGAGATGTCAGGTTTCCATTTTTTTTATGTTGAGGCATTTTGCAATGACTTAGGGCAATACTAAGGATCTTCTACCCAGTAGTTTGAGAATTTCAGGACACTTCCGTTTTTCATCTGTCCCTACCCATTGTTTAATATTTTTTTTTGTTATACCCAGCTCCAGTAAATGGTCCACTAGGTAATGACAAATGAATAAATGTCAAAGTAATCTTTTCTATTTCTCCCAAACAGCTAAAACTCTCATTTAAGGGGGGTAAATATAGGTACAAACCTCATCTCACTCTTTTCAAACTCTTGTCTTCTGGGTTAATACGATATTGGTTACTTGTTGCCTTAGCAACACTATTAAAACCATATTTTAAAAAGGAAAAGTCACTATTTTATCTTGAGTAATGAGCCCAACAGCCCTTTTCTGGTTCCCTGTTCTTATTTATGCTTTCTTTTAAATAAGAAAATTATGGTTTGTGCATTTCTCTTTTCTCAATGTTATGGTCATTTTAACTAAAGCAATTGCTGAAAAAATGCCTGCCTTTGACATAATTTGGCTTTCAGATGATCAGCTGAGAAGAGCTGTCATTCTTGTCATTTACATGGTTCTGTTAGTGTTGTCACATAGCTATGGCCTAATGTAAAAAGTGTATATGCTATAGGGATCTTGGTCTGGAATCACAGTTCTGCCTCCTTTCAGCTGTGTGCTGTAGCCATCAAGGTAGGACAGCCTGTTTCTCTCATCTGCCTCCCTAGGCAGCATTGGTAAGGGGGTAGCATAGGTTGCTGTCATGGGCTTCATTGGGGTTTGTGTGACTTTGATCCCACACATGGTCAACAGATCAGCATCTTGCTGTTTGAAGACCTAGGCCATGAGATTTGAACTCCAGAGTCTGATGGTGCTGGGCTGTTCCTAATGGATGTGCTACAGTATCAAGATACAGGAGAACAGGGCTTGGCTCCATAACTCCATCGATAGTTGCAACAGCAGAAGGATGTTTCTTGCCTTTTTACCAAAGTGAGATAAATCAGAAGAACATTTCTGAAGTCATCTGTGCGCTGTGGAGGGCCTTTATGTGTTTTAATAATGCTGGTTTTGCCTGAACACCAAAGCTGTATGATCAACCTTTACACTCTGGGAATTATTTGCAGCTGCAAGTAAGCAGCTTAGTTTTCTTGCATATTCAGTGAAGAACCAGACCCTTTCAGAGAGTGTTTCAGAGACAGTATTTCTCTTAGTGTTCCAAGGACTGGTCTTGCTCTCTGTCCATTGCCTAATGACAAAGTCTAAGAAGACTATTTTGCTAATGTAGGTATTTCAGTTAGGTAACTGAAATGATGCATAGGAGTAGTTGCTGTGGGATCATTGTGAATTGCCATGGTGACATGCCAGTCTCTTTATAGGGTGGAAATTGCCATAGTGAAATGTCATTGTGCCTTTACAAGGCAGATATGAAAAAAATAGCACTTAATTTAGCAGATCTGCTCCTTGTACATATTCAGAAGTAAGTCTGCTAAATAAATTACTTAATGGGAGTTTACTGGCTTATTCCTGTGTGATGGGTTGACCCTGGCTGGATGCCAGGTGTCCACCAAAGGCACTCGACCACGCCACTCCTCAGCTCGACAGGGGAGAAGGAATATAACAAAAGGCTTATGGGTTGAGAGAAAGACAGGGAGATCACTCACCAATTACCATCATGGACAAAACAGACTTTGACTTGGGGAAATTAGTTTAATTTATTGCCAATCAAATCAGAGCAGGATAAGGAGAAATAAAACCAAATCTTAAAACACCTTCGGCCCACCCCTCCCCTCCTCCTGGGCTTAATTTTACTCCCAGTTTTCTCTACCTCTTCCCCCTCAGTGGCACAGGGGAATGGGGGTTGTGGTTGGTTTATCACACATTGTCTCTGCTGCTCCTTCCTCCTTAGGGGGAGGACTCCTCACTCTTCCCCTGCTCCACTGTGGGGTCCCTCCCACAGGAGACAGTTCATGAACTGCCCCAGTGTGGGTCCTTTCCATGGGCTGCAGTCCTTCAGGAACAGATTGCTCCACCGTGGGTCCCCCACAGGTCCACAAGTCCTAACAGCAAACCTGCTCCAGCGCGGGCTTCCCATGGGGTCACAGCCTCCTTCAGGCACATACACCTGCTCCAGTGTGGGGTCCTCCATGGGCTGCAGGTGGATATCTGTTCCACCATTGACCTCCACGTGCTGCAGGGGGACAGCCTGCCTCACCATGGTCTTCCCCATGGGCTGCAGGGGAATCTCTACTCCGGTGCCTGGAGCACCTCCTCCCCCTCCTTCTTCACTGACTTTGGTGTCTGCAGGGTTGTTTCTCTTGCATATTCTCACTCCTGTCTTCTGGCTGCTGCTGGTGTTGCACAGGGTTTTTTTCCTCTTCTTAAATATGTTATCCTAGAGGCGCTACCACTGTCAGGCAGACAACAGCCTGTTTTGTCTCTGTACCATCAACAAACAGGTAGTCACTTACAAAGTCCAAATCAGTTATAATGCATAACACAACACACAGACGCCAATGAGAGTATAATCTGAACATGAGGTGCTATTTTAATAAGTGCCCGGTTTTGATTAGTAAAGCCTTTAATCCTGCTAAATGGTGCATGTAAGGCAAAGGACTAGATTAATTCTAGATCCCAGTTGAGCTTGGAAGGCTGTACTGAGCTGACCTGATCAACAGCTGATAAACATAGACAATCACAATGTCATTTTAACATGATCTCTATGAAAATAAGTAGTTCTTTTCCTTGAATGGCTGCTCACAGCTCATCTCCAGAAATACAGCTTCAGTTTTATTTTTCATTTCATGTACCAAAGTCGAGAGTGCATGCTTTAAAAGAGAAGCTATACGAATAAATTCATTACATTAGCACAATGCAGTATGTCATTAAAAAGATAAGTAATAAGGTTTGGTAATAATGTGAACAGCTTGACTTTTCCCTGACTATTACTTAAGAACTCGAAATGTGAGGTGTGTTGGAGTTAATGAAAACCACACTACATGAAATAATGACATAACATAAGGGCTCTGTGCCTTTTTATCAGCACAGTAAGAGCAGAAAATACATGCCACCCGTTGACTGATCTCACATCACAATATTTTGATTACTATTAATAGTCACATACCTCAGTAATCTTGAGGACTCTGGTATATCGGTCCTGGTCCCACTGTGTTTGGTGGCAGAATTAAGCCTCCGATAGGTTTCAGTAACTACAAAATGTAGCCTTAAACAGTGAACCTAGAAATAAGGATAATGGTAATTTACTGAGCTGTCTGTGTGATTACAATGGCAAAGTCCCTTGGTCCTTAATTAAATAAATTTCTTATCACCATTAATTGTAATTAAGGCTACATGAGAAACAATGTTCTGTTATTCTATATTTAGAAATAAAGGATTTCTATTTAGAAGAAGGGGGAAGGGGATGCTTTTTGTATGCAGCCCTCATGCACTCACCTATAAAGTGGGAGTTGCAGCTAAGCCTCTGAGCTTGCAGCTAGAAGGGGGTGCTTGGCGGGCGTCAAGCTCTCTGCTAGCAGATCCAAAAAGGATTATAGCCTCAGCACTTGTTATTTTACATTTTCAGCTTATGCTGGTAGCTCCTCTCTATCTTGTGTTTTACACAATTTATCCTTAACAGCAGGAGTCGACTGCTGCTTCCAATGCTCTGCTGACTTTCTTTCTCCTCCCCTTGGTACTTTTTCAGACCTGCAGCTCCCAGTTGTCACCCCAGAGTGCTCCAGCCAGCCTGGGCTGTCAAGGGCCAGCGCCACAAGCAACGTGTCGCAGGGCAGCGAAAGCACTGACAAGACACATACTGCCCATCTGCAGTACTGGTGGAAGCAGAACACAAGCGCACAGCTGTAAGCTAATGATATCCCACCCTCAGAACCTGTGAGTGCTTTGACATGCAGTTAGTTGGGAGTCAGGGATGCAAAATGTAGCAACAGAGGAGACCACAGCAGATGGAGCACTTGGGTGTTTCGCATCTATTATACTTGCATAATGTTTGTTTCTGTAC
This sequence comes from Pandion haliaetus, assembly GCA_013401275.1. Classification (NCBI taxonomy): domain Eukaryota; kingdom Metazoa; phylum Chordata; class Aves; order Accipitriformes; family Pandionidae; genus Pandion; species Pandion haliaetus. The sequence goes on along the minus strand of VYZV01015323.1, from coordinate 32,479 downwards.
TAGCCAAGCTTGCACATGTTTTGTGTATGAACAGCTGTCTTTATGTTGAGGGCATTGAAACACCTAGACAGATAAAGACAGATCCAGAGACACCCCTGAATGTTTATGTCTCGCTGTGGCTGAGCTATTTCCTGCTCCCATCCCTGCCTTGCCCCTGCCACAGACACACATATGTAGTCCTTTGCACAAAGACCCTCCCTGAAGTGAAGAACCAAGGAGTACTTGAGAACTGGCTGTCCAAGTGCTCTTTCCTATGTTACAGTATCTCACAAATTTTATGCTCTGGGGACGTACCATTCTGCAGAGTGGGGAAAAAGGTCTCTTTAAGATAGATATTATTAGACTTCCTTAACAGATTGCAAAACTGAGGTCTGGAAAGGCCACATACTGCCAAGGATTACACAGACATGGAGGAGAGCCCTGTGTTTTTTACCAGTAATCAATCATAGAGACCCATAATTTGTATAGTCATCTTCACATTGCACTTGCTATGAGGTAGATTGATACTGAGAGATTTTAACAGGCAGAATAATAACCACATTTGTGAATATGACCAAGTATAGCTCAGATTTCCCCAAGTAATGAGCTTTTAAATAACAGTTTTTTCCCTTGGGTTTTTTTCTGTCCTGTTTCTATGGCTGATTCTTTTTGTATAGACTATGGGAGCTGTAGGCCAGTATCTAGAGAGCCATGTCACTTCCTAAACAAAGTTACCTTGCATAATTCTTTTACGTTTAGCTGATTTATTATGGGTTATTCCTAGGTGTCATAGTCTTTCATATTTGGAATTATAGTTTATGGCTATCATTAGGGAAAACTTGCAGTACCACATGTTTGTGTCCTTTCATTGCATTGAAGAAACTATTGCACACAATAGTGCAGTCTTTACATAGGGTTGTGGGTTTTTTTTTCTGAATTCACTACAAATCAGTGTTAAATCTGGGTACCTTGATTATGCACTTCTGTTATTTAAGCTGCTTGGATTTCTTTAATGTTTTTACCTTCTCTCTGAATGTCCTGGGTTTGCAACAATTACAATATGCCCACAATGCATGTACCCATATGTACGCTCAAACATAACACCCTCCTAACAGTTATTTTCTATGTATGGAAATTAAGATTTAAAAATTCTGAAAGCAATAAAAAGACTTTATGTAAAGCTTTCTTCCAGTCTGCTAGGTTTCATCTACTCTGTTTCTTAACTCAGGGGGAAAAAAGTCTAATTTCCTATTTCTGCTAATTTCACTATTTCAGTATTTTCTTATAGCTCATTTTCCTCATTTGCAAAAGCACTTCATTAATGCTATGTATTTTTATTACTTTCCAGCACTCAAGTATCAGCTTCACCAGACCACAAGGACATCCTTAAAGCTCAAGACCTTTCTGTCATCATCAAAGCATACGTGCTTGTGACATCCTTAACACCTCTGCGGGCATTCATTCATTCAACCACCACTGTCTGGCATCCACCCAAGAAGAAGCACTTTTCCATAAAGGTAAAACATTTCATTTCCTAATTTTTCCATCTTTCAGGCAAAGTACAGAGACAGAAAACTGGATAATATCTTTCTTCTCTTTTACCCCTTTATTATGTGCAGTCCACAGCTGACAGTGACTATTCTTTTTAATGTAAGGCTTTCATTTCTCAGAACAAGTGGTGTTTGCTTCATGAAGAAGGAAAGAGTTGCCCTGTGCAGTGGGGGTTGTGAAGGGAATTGCTTACCTCAGAGCCCATTTTTATTGGTGACATTTGACAGCAGTTGCAAGATTGAAGTTTTCTCCAAAGCACATCAATAGGGGTGCTGTCATGCAGTAACCTCTTTTGCCCGGATATTGACACTGTTGTAAAAAAGGAAAGTAAATATTTAAAATAGTTTGTTTAGATTTCTTTTTTAGGTGCAGTAGAACAGAATGGAGGAGGGGCAGGGCACTTCTAAATAAGGGGAAGGAAGTATACCATGGAGAGGGTGGGCTTCCCATGTTCTCGGTGTTATGAAGAAGGAAGTTTCACATGTGCCTTAACTGGATTAACTCTGGACATCTCCAAGTGCCTGGAGAGACCCCTCTCTCTCCACACCTAGTTTGCTCACCAGTCCTATGGATTTCCAAACATGCCTTCCCATTCCTTTATTCTTTCAGCAAGGAATTGTGCTTGCAATGCGGCAGCTCTTCGTGAAGGAACTACAGTTCTGCAGCTGCTCCTTTGCTTTTGAAGGAATAAGGTCAAAAAGTAGCAGTGATTTCTTGAGGTCACATAGATCAGCTCATGCAGCCATCTGAGGATGGGTGTACTTTGCCCATGTAGCTCTCTTGGGGTAGGAGCAGGTCTTGGCTTTGGATCAGTCTGAGTGTTGTGATGTCACTGCCAGGAGTGTTGATGATGCCAGCCAATTGGTATGTTCTAAAATTTTAGTGCTCTCAAAGTGCCTAGTCTAAGCTCTTTATCTAATTCTAGTTATTGGAGAAACAGGCACCTCTAGAAAATAAATCATTCCACCCAATTTAGACACTGATTTTGGAATCAGATGAGTTTCCTGCTAAAAGTGTCTGCTTACTTCCATGGGCTATGACATTCTTAGACAACATGCCAAATTCTAGATTTCCAAAATTAGTTGAGATGAACCTACTTCTTTCTTTTCCCCCTTGGAAGCTATGGAAGCCCATGGAGATATATTACTTTTACATCTATTTTCCTCTATTTACATTTAGGATGACTAATGTTCACTCACTTTCAAACTTTGGGGTTCAGTATTGTTTTATGTTTATTAAAATAGCGCAATGCCTAGCAGCATCAGTATCGCAGCTGAAGTAGGGAATACTTTAAAAGCTAGTAGTCACTAGTAATTGTGATATGGCTCTGTAACATAATTCCCACTGAGGGAAGTCTGCTGAACGGGGTGCCAGCCACCATTTACAGAGCACTTTGGCAGCTGAAGAAGCAATAAAAATGACAGATAGAAGCAGCAGCACATCTACAGTAGTTCCAATCTGGTTACTGCTGCTGTGGTGTTATATCTTCCACAGCTTTAGGCAGACTTGTCAAAATGGCAAGAAATAAACAAAAAATAGGCACCACAGAAAGCACATTTATAGTGATGTATAGATTGAAATGCAAATTAAGAAAATGATGGAAAGTGGGGTGTATAAGACTGTCTCTCAGCATAAACAGTGTGCCCTATAAAGAACCTGGGAGGAGTCAGGGAGTCTGCAGGAGAAGTGAGACACTGGGAGTTCCTGGAGTAGCCAGAAAGCGCTACTGGGAAAATCATAAAGAGGCTTCTGTGCTTGGTGCAGAGGCATCAGGGAGGAGATCATCAGTCAGAAAACAATACTTGGGAGAAGGCTTGAATTCAGCTGTTGATATCTTTCGGGATAACATTACATCAAGTTTCTCACAAACATGGAGCCATCACTTGTTGCTAGTGGGATGTACAATGCCAGCAGAGTGATCTTTCCCAGGGTAGCCAGTGGAGCTACGCATGTTTGTACCAGCCAAGGAACCTAGTCCAGAAAGCTCCTAAGTGTAGGAAGGAAAATTGCTTGTTACATTGTGAAGCTCCAACCTGTCAATAGTCAATAAAGACAGAAAGGATCTCTAAGACCTGTTCTTCCACTGATTGACAGAATACCCATCGGTGTCACTGGGGAATGAACATGCCTATAGAGGAGACTTAGGTCTGGAAAAATTTGCTAGTGTTTGATATGTTTTTCGCCAAGAGCAGCTGACTGAATTATTTTTTTTTTAAATGAACAGATAAGAGTAATTTTAATCTGCTGCATTGCCATCATAGATGTACTGCTTTCAATAATGTTGCACAATATTTTAGAGACCTATTCAGTGTATATAGACCTCTGGTCAGCAAATTTTGTCATACCAGTATAATTAAACTATTATTGATGAGAAATTAATCCACAATTGTGGTTAACTTAGTTACAACATTACTATCACAAACTCGGTATGTTAAGTTTAAAATTTGATCCCCTGCATACAACAACCCTTTATGGTTGCTAAAAGTAACCAGAATGTAGTTCTATGAAGGAGAGATTTTTAAAAAGACTGGAGATGAGTATCAAATGATTAAGAGAAACTGTGTAAAGAAAAAACAGGAGTTTAATGAATTAAATAATACTGCATTCCCCACTGCTTCTTTGTTAGTAAACTATGGTAAATGATTTTTACAACTCATATTTACTTATCCTAATCATAGTGTCAAGGCTTCAGAATGACTCCTTGAATAAGCACTGGCCAAGTGGCAGTTCAGGAAGAGTTCAAGTGTGTTTTGCTCACCAGCTGCCAGGTTTTCTCTGGATTATACATATTTTAGTATCTCAGTTCAGAAAGCAAAAGAAGGTAAATCCTGAGCTGGCATGGATTTTGCATGTAGTCAAGGGGTGGCAAAATTACGACGCTAGATTTGGGCCCTGGTTTTGGAGATGCAGGACATGCAGAAGAAAGAATGGCTTTCTGCCACACAAATGTTTTGATATGAGACTTGCGTAATAGCCTTATTTCCCTGAGAAAATTTGGAAACCCCTTACTTAGACCATCTGTGCATTGAAAAATTAATAATAAAATAGAAGCTTTATATTTTGCATATGGTACCAATTAAGGGATGGGTCTCTGTCAACGTATGCAATAATTCCCTTCATGTTAATGGACATTATGCATGTGTATTGAGCAGAAGGCTGACCCCCAAATAATTTTCTGTTTTATAGAGGCTGGTGTGTGAAACAGTCATTTATGATTAATTATCTCAAGGGTTAACAGACTGTGAAGTGCTTCCTTTGCCCTGCCATTAACCTTTCCCAACCTGGCCCCAGTTCTTAACGAAGGGATGCACTTTTGTAGACTGTAGTGGTGCTATGTCCTGCATCACCTGGAGAGGCTCTTCGGTGCTGTCGGCAGCTTCCCACAGCCCGTGCTCTGGCTCACCATCCCTTCGCTTATCCAAAATAGACAGTCAGGTGCCTGCTGGATTTTAATTCCTTGACTGGTGTTCTTGCATAACCCTTAATAACCTCTCTCAGCTGGAACTATGTTCTTAAGTGATTTTCCAGTTGTGCAGTGAAGTAAACATAATTTATTAGAGCAGTTTGCTGTTAAGCTTCCTGTAGTATAAGTCACTACAACTATCGCTGAAATTCTGTCTCTGTGTATTAAGCATTTGGAAACTTGAGTAAAGAGAAATATTTTTTATACTTAACATATAGGCAAACAAAACTGGACTCACCTACCCAGGAAATACACCTTTTAATACGATGTGGAGGTCTGGTTTAGAGCCGAACACTGTTTAAATTAGGTTGCAGTATTGCCCTCAAGTGGCCGGTTTTGATACTACTTCAAGTAATAGCTACAGATATTTAATGTGAGGTAGAATGCAAACATACACGCAGATAAAGAGCAAAATGCTTAGAAACAGCAGAAAGGCTCGGGATTTTTTTCTCTTTGTTTTATTTTTGTATTCCATATTCTTGCCCTGTGACTTAGCAGGACCAAATACAAAGGAAAGTTACCATCAGCTCTTAAGCAATTAGATTGCAGAGTTATTTGGGAATAAAATTAAATTTATCCGTTAGTTTCTGTAAGAACTTAGCATATGCATTTCACTGTTCTTGCAAGTAGTCTGTGCAGAGAATCAAGTGCTGTAATGCTCCTTTTCCTGGGAGACTGAGCATCACATAAATGCCATCTCTGTTTTCTGTCCTCGTGGTTTCTAGAGCCCTATCATTTCTCTTTTCACTGATATAAGAATGAAAGTCTGTCTGGACTGGGGGAGATCAAAGACATGCTTAGCCTGACATTCTGTTTCTGGCAATAACCAGGCAAGAAAGCATCATGAAACTGTATAACAGGACAAGCATTAAGTGGTACTCATCCCTAGGCAGACTATAGCTATTTCTGGTAACCTGCAAGGTTAGAAACACAAAACTGGAAATGGAATATATATCTTTATGTTTAATAAGCTCCAGTGGACTTTTATGCCATGCAATTCTCTACTAGATTTTTTTAATCCATTAATGCTTTTGGTCTTCCCAACATCTTGCGGCAATGAGACTCTACAGATTATTTATGTGTTGCTTGAGATGGAATATTTGCTTTAAAACTTCTACCTGATTACTTAATTTCATAGTCCTAATTCTTGTTTTAAGAGAAAGAATGAGCAATCCTTCTTTCTTTACCTTCTCCATGTCTGTGCCAGTCTGTCATGCAGTGCATAAATAAAATAAAAGTTCTTCCTGGAGTTCTTTTCTGCTCTTCTCATTCTGAACATCCCAGTTTAGCTAGTAAGAGCTCTAGATTGATTATTCTTTATAACATGTGGATATGTCATAAGTAAGTCTTTACACTGTTATCCAGGCCATTAGCTCTCTGCTTTTCTCCTGGTCCACAGATCCTCTTGCTCTGGCTGTTCAATCCAGGCAGCTCTGTAAGCCCCTCTGTGGCTCCCAACTTTCCCAGACCTACCTCCCATTACCCTGATTCTCCTTCTCATCTTTCCCTTTTTGCTTTCCAGCTTCCCTAGGTCAAGCTGATCCACTTTTGCTTCTCACAGCAAGCTGGGAAATGCTGTTAGTAAATCACCTTTACTTTTCCACTAAGAAGTCGATGCTGGGTTGGGAAACCATTCTTAGTTCAGTCTCAGTCAAAGGACCTAATTCAGTGGTTGCTGAAGCTAGTGAGCAGCTTTTTGTCTTTGGACTTAGTCTTAAGAGCAAGGGTCTTTAGGGGAAACCTTTCTCAGATGGCCTTTTCTCCTCCATGTAAATAAGTTATAAAAGTGTTAAGGGGCAAGAGTTTTTTTGGTCCTGAACTATTAAATAACATCTCTTCGAAAAATCTTACGTAAAGAAAAACGTATACGTAAGTGGGAAATTTACAGTATAAAATAGCTGAGTAATACAGTGGTTTCCCTCTTCATCAAGTGCCATGTTATTGCTGCACAGAAATGGCACATCATAGCAATAAATCAAGGGTGGAATAAACAAACCTTCCTAAATCTAACACTATAGACTTATGATAAATTAGTGCACTGTTTTCTCTGTGATGTATTCTGGAGCCACTGTTTTGATTATGGGTACACTTTTCTCCCATTACATGTCTCACAGCTTTTTCTATGTACTGTGGTCAGTGGAGAGGTCTGCCTGTGCTAGCAGGCGATGTAGGAAATAGCTTCAGTGCAAAGTATTTTTTTCTGGCCTTCTATGTGGAATCAGTCTGTATTCTTGCAGATATGTTAGATATTTAGATACCTCTATATGTATAGCCAAAGAGATTCTTGTATGTGTGTAAAAGAGTATTTTTGTATCTATGAACAGCTACTTACACCCAAAAGTATTTGGACTTGGTGAAGAAATTTCACCGAATATAGATCCAGTGAGAAGAATGAATGTACAAAAATGAACTGAGAGTACAGGGCCTATACTGAAAGTTATCAGAGATTGATTGAATTGATTCAAGAGAAAACATCCTCAGCTATTTTCAGGGAGAGGCAATTGTCTTAAGTCTTTTGAGACCCTGCGGATACAATTGATCAGAAAGAGTGCAACAGCTCAGATGCGTAGCAGAACAATCTGGAAAGGACACCCTTCATTACTTTAAAAAGGATAATTTCTTGAAATCAAAGGTCATGCTTTGGTTCCTCAGACATAAACCTTGCTTTCAGATATGATCCAGATAACTTTGTCTGACATCTAGTTTTGAAGGCTACAACTAAGAACCAGCAAGGTCCTTTCAAAATCTATTCATACAAATCCTGTAATGTATGATGCACCGAATCCTAAAATGTAAACCTCAAAATTACACTGAATTACTCAGTAGACCCAATGGCCTCTTATCTTTTATCTCCTTGCCTCTTGGCTAAGTTCAGAGCTCAGCTACACCTCCAAAGGTGACATAATGTTGCAGGAAAAAATTGATGAGTTCACATTGTTTAACCAAAACCAGGATAGAAGTGTCTAATTGTTGTGTAATTAATTGGCAACCAGTAATAATAATACACTTACTATCAATTTCAGTAACAGAACGGGTAAACCATGATACCAGACACTTCAAAAATGTTAATAAACATTGATATTTCTAAACATCCTTCTATAAATACCCTCTGAAGCTATAGTTACACTCACCCACTTTTACCCAGACCCTATCTCACAGGCAGCACGGGTTACAAACACAGCCCCACTCTCCTGGGATGCAGCTTGCTTTCCTGCATGCACCTCTGCTTGGAGAAGTGGGGGCTCCAGCTCTGCATGTGCCTGTGTCACATGTACCCACATAGGACCCATGCCCATTTTCACATCCTAATATTCCCTGTAGTCTAGGCAGAAGCTGTGATACCAGTGGGCTGACTTCTGGCAGTGCCTGACCAGGTTTTGACTGATGCTGTTTCCACCCCAAAGTCTCATCCCTCCGCTGCAAATTTTCATGCTGCTTTTATATTATTTCCCAAGCTGAGACTCCTTCCTTGTGTCAAAAGTCACTTTGTAATTTCCCGGTTACTGTTTAACCTCGCTGATGGTCGCCTTCCTCTTTATCATTATAAGTTTAGGACAAACATCCTCCCAGACAGTTCTGTATATTCCAAGCACTCAGGTTTTGTTGTCTGTGGGTGGGCTGTGTGAGCACTCCCATGGTAAATCCTGTCTTCAGTGTCTCATTTAGATTCCCTGTACAGTCACTGGAGGAACAGAGCAGTTTTAGGTTGCAATTAATGTCACCATTTTGAGGCATCTACCTTAGGATGGCATAAATCATGCTCTTCCAGTGTCTGTTCTGCCGTGAGGTATAAAAGGAACTAGACATTTAGCTCGTATGTAGCCATAAGCCATGTAGTCTTGTAGGGTGGGATTCCTCTACAGATTTTCACACCTGAGCGAATTGTCTTCACGTGAGCTGTGCCTCTGAGCACCTATTACAATCAACAAAAAGCTAATCAATGCAGTCAGTGAAGGTATGTGTTTTAAGTTTGCATCTATTGCCATTCTTAAGGTTAGTTAAGGAAAATCTTTCTTGTTTGTCTCATCAGGAGGCAAGACTGTGCTAGGACTGAGCTAGAAGGCAATCTCAGAAAGATCTCTACATTTTGTTTTTATACTCTTTCTCAGGGCAATCCTCAGGTGACCATTCAGCCAGCTGTCCCAGGATGCACCAGCATCTCTCCTATGAAATTCATTTGCAGAAAAATTTCCAGAGGAAAATCCTCTCAAGGGAATTATTACAGTCACTATAATATCCAGCCCTGTGGGTGCCACACTTCCAGTCTCCTTGAATGCCCATGACTCTGCATGATGCTTACAAATTGGAATTCCTTTGTCAATTAAATTGCATTTTTTTCAGTGTGTCAGGCCTTTAACTGATGGTTCACTGTATTTTTGAGGAGCCAAAGGGATCTGTGTCACTGAGATCATAAACCTTATTTTAGTGACTGCAGATTTTAAAAAGTGGATGTCAGAGTGGGTAGAGAAAAAGCATTGTAAAATTAATAGAGTTAGCCAAATCTTTTTTTTCCAGTGGCGTATCCTAAAGCAAAAGTAGTTATCAGTGAGCAAAAGGTCAATGAGTTAAAATTAATCTTAAGAAGATTCCTAGTTCATTCTGCCTTTACAGAAAATATGTGCTTGATCCATGTAATTTGACTGCATTTACACACTTCCGTAAGGCATTATATAAATATGTGGAACATACCTCCAACTGTATGCATCCAGCATGTGAATGAACGTCTTCAAGCTCCTGAGAAGTCTTGCAACTCTGTATACAATGGTGTCATTGTGCAAAATATATGTGCATGTCTGCGTTAAGTTTTACAGCGTACTAAAATTTAATCCCTATTCCTCTGCTTAAAAATTTGCCAGCCAGGGGTCAGCTTTGTCCCAGACTAAATTCCTGTGATTGCCACAAGTTTTTCCCATTCTGTCCTCTTTTTATTATTCAATGCTGCTTTTAATCATGCTTAATCAATAATGAGATTGAATCTTGCTGGACAGGTAGTCTGTTTCATATGAGGGTGAGAGAACCAGCATCAAGTGGTGATCATCTGAAGAAACCTTCAACTCAGTGACATTAATATTTTGCAGTTGAACACAGATATTTATTTATTTTTGTTGGGCACACTCAGAAGAACTGGAGGTTGCTGCAGGTTTTTGTACTTTATCACCCCTAATCCATACAGTTCACATTTTCCCTATCAGTTGCTGAGAATCCTGCAGAATCCGTAGGAGTCAAACCTAACCTGAACTTGTTTAAATAGGACTTTTTTCATGAACTGGAATTTAACCTGAAGTATTCGTCTCTTGTCTCCGTTGGTCCTGAACCAGCCTGACTAAATATTTATCTTCAGTCATTGGCTTAGAATAAACATTGTCCTAAACCCTGATATCCCCTAATGAAAACCTGTTGAGCAATGTTTCTTTTCTAGTCTGGCTAAGGAGGGCTGTAACTAAAATGCAGTTCCTTGGAGAAGCCAGTTTTATTTTAATGCCTGTTGTTTTGGAAACAGGTGGCTATTATAGCCAACAGCATGCTCTGAGTGCAAATAGGGCGAATCAGCCTGTGTTTCATCAGTTCTTACCAGAAATATATACATTGTGTATCCTTTGTGTTGAGGTGCTTAGGAATTGATTTATGGTGAGGAGCAAATGAGCTAATGGGGCATTTTCTGTCCCTCTTGCCCTTCTTTCCAATAGTCCCCATCTCTCCTTATAAAATTCTGCAACTCCTTATGTACCCTGTGCTGCAAAATAACACAGCTTCTCACTTCACCCTTCAATACCCACTGCAGATTTAGGAAATTAGAGAAAAGGTGCAAGCCAGTGTAGCAGGAATGCAAGTGATGTACAGAATCTGGCAGAGGTGTTGGAAATAGGTGTGAAAGTCAGCTGAAGGACTACCATGTAGTTATACCTTGGTGAGATGAGTCTTCATTTTGAATTTTTTATTTCACACGAACAGTTTAATTAACTGATTTTGGCCTGAACAAGGAACTGAAATAGGACAATTTCACTCAGAGATGAATCTAAATCAGAACAGATTTGAAAAATGTGCAGCTTCTTGTTCTTAAACTTTGTACTACTCTGTAGGAGAAACACAGCTTTGGTGTTCTTAGACTTTGGGAAACACAGTCTCCCTCTCCGGCTGTTGTGGCGATGAAATGGAGTGTGATCTGAGGATTTGCATAATCTCTTTCTAAATAGCAGTTCCAGGCCTCTTTTGCCCTAGAGACTCATGGAATTGCAGGACACATGGAAAACTTTCTACAGCATAAAAATAGTGTGATGTAATTCAAGATTTCAACATCATGCAAATATCCAAAGGTCAGAGTTGAGGCTAGATACTGTTGTCATTTTTTTTCTTACTGGCATTTCAAATAGGTTTATCAGAAAAAGGAGAAAAAACCCCAGGCACTGCAAACCTTCAGCCCTGAAGGGGCTGATCTGTTCATGGGGGACATTTCTTTTAGTAAGTAAAGCTTGGGAAGGGAACAACATATTAGAATAAAAGCAGAGGTGGTAGGAACAGAAAGACAGGCAGACCAACTTCCTGCCCACCAGAATAGAGTTACTGGGACTGAACAGAGCAAAAAGGAAAGGAGGGTCAGTGTTAGCTGCATACTCGAGTATTTCCAATGGCTGGCTGTAAGCAATGATACAGTGTTTTTTGAAAAGGAAAGTGCAAAGTGCTTATTACATTTAACGGCAATATGCTGCCTGAAGAAATTGAAAGCCATTCATCCATGCCAATGCAGACCAGTGTACTTGGTCTCATGCTCACAAGGAGAGGCTCCAACAGTATCTAGAAAATTCTGCGGACTAGAGTGCACAGAGTATGTTGTAAGATCTGGTGTCAGCACAGTGAATATATCATAACACATCACCAGCAACTAGCGGAGTACCCCAGGGATCGCTACTGGGTCCATTCCTCTTCAGCGTCTTTGTTAAATGTCTGGATGATGGGACAGAGTGTACCTCTAATGACACAAAGCTAGGAGGAGTGGATGATACAGCAGAGGGTCATGCTGCCATCTAGAGGGACCTCAACAGGCTGGAGAAATGGGCTGACAGGAATCTCATAAAGTTCAACAAGCGGAAGTGCAAAGTCCTGTACCTGGGAAGGAACAACCTCAGGCACCAGTACATGCTGGAGGCCAACCAAGTGGAAAGCAGCTTTGCAGAAAAGGACCTAGGAGTCCTGGTGCACACCAAGTTGACCATCAGCCAGCAGTCTGCCCTTGTGGCACACCTGGAGTACTGTGTCCATCCAGTTCTGGACTCTTCAGTGCAAGAGGGATGTGGGGAGAGTCCTGCGGAGGGCCACTAAGCTGGCGAAGGGACTGGAGCATTTCTTATATGAGGAAAGGCTGAGAAAGCTGGGACTGATTAGCCTGGAGAGGCTTTTCAGGAGCTCAGGGGGATCTCATCAATGTGTATGAATACCTGAAGGGAGGCTGTAAAGAAGACAAAGCCAGGCTTTTTTCAGTGGTGACAGGACAAGAGGCCATGGGCACAAACTGAAACACAACAGGTTCCTTCTGAACAGCACAAAACGCTTTTTTACTTTGAGGGTGACTGAGCACTGGCCCAAGTTGCCCAGAGAGGTTGTAGAGTCCTTATCCTTGGAGGTATTCAAAAGCTGCCTGGACACAGTCCTGGGCAATGAGCTGTAGATGACCCTGCTTGAGCCGGGGGTTTGGGCAAGACGACCTCCAGAGGTCCCTTCCAACCTCAGCCATTCTGTGGTTCTGTAATTCTGTGATCATGCTTTAGAGCCAGAATATCACATTAAACCTTGTTGTGGGCTTCTGCTAAAGGCGAGGCTTGGTTAATCCATCTGCTGTGGATGCTTGTTCATGACTGTAGTAGTCAAAGGCAGCTAGAGAGTTGCCAACCACATCAGTCCCCAAAGGGGTTGTCTATAGAAGCCTGCATGCTTCCATCATGTTACCCCAGTGGGACATGTATAAGTGGGTGATAATAGAAAATATATAATGGCATTTCTAAGACAATTTAGTAGAGAAATTCCTGGAAATAATCAGAATTTTTTCTTTTCTGAATATCAATACAAAACATAGTCTATGTGTACTTTATGTGCTTTATCTCTGAAGATAGTATGTTTTTACTATATAAATGTATCTCTTTGGTAATATAGTACTACTAAATTATCTAATAGTTTTACATTAATCAGGTTCTGTGCCGTGTGATAACTCTAATGGGAATACGGTTCAAAGGCAGCCCCTTTCTTAGCACAGAGGACTCTAATGCAACAAAACCTGCCTGTGTCCCACTCTTCACTGGGGCTCTGTGTTGCTCCAGTTGTTTCCCTGAATCTCTATCTGAAGTGATGAGGCGGGTGAATTCATGTGAGTGATGAAAGCAGCTGAGGACAGTTTTGTGCAGGCCGGTGAATATGCCACTAGGAGGATCCACAAGTCTAAAAACATCAGGATATGCAAGAGTTCAGTCAAAACACAGGCTGTGGAGGTTGGTCATTTTTTCAACATCTTTCTTCTATATCCTATTTAAAGCTTGTTAACCTGGGTAAGGATTTGTAGTTAAGGTCAAGTGCGATAGCCCTTGGCACAATATATTAACAAGAGAAAAGGCTTTTACTTTGAGTATGCTATTATCTACTGCTGAAGAAATAAGTGTTTGTGGTTTCCGTTGCCTAGAACCAGTTGATGGCAAAAGGTTTTATCAAAGGAAGCTTAGACTGTGAGCAATATTTTTTAAAACCATTAATACAGAGCTTGCTTCTGATATACTTCTTCGAAAACAGAAAGTCATTCTCTACTAGTATGCTGTGTGGAGCTTTTCATGCCACTTTACTGTGCAAATGAATCAGAACTGAAGTTGGCATTCTAAGGCATTTTTTACTTCTACCAGTCTTTTAATTTATGATCTTAAGCACTGATTTACTGTAAATTTTCAAAAATGTATGTAATCTCTTTCACAGCTGCAAAGGTTTTTTGAGATGTTCTTCAAAAGCAGTTCTCCCCAGCAAGCCTTCAACAACATGAAGGAAGCTATAAGCAAACTTCTGCTTATAACTGAGGTTTTCAGTGAATCATCTGCCTCAGGACCAAATTCTTTCAATCAGTAAGTGACTTGCAGTGGTCATTGCTATGCTGTTGTCAAGATAGCTCCTTAGAACAGAATAAAAATTGTAGACGATACACAACTCCTAAACTAAAAAACATCCCCTCTATTTCATACTTCCTTATAAAGTGAGGACATGCTTCATTTAGGGAGTAAGACTCTTCAATATCCACAGTGTTTCTGGTTTGTGAAAAGGTTATGATGAATATACTTAGGACCAGATGCTGTGTCCTGTTGAAATGTTTCACGCAGCACAAGTGAACAGAAATCACTCACAATTGGCCTAGTCCTAACATATATAAAGCTGTATTTCCCTTAAGTGAGCCTCCTGTCATATGTCAAATATTTAACGTTAGAGTAGCCCAGATGGTTCAGAGCTGGCAATGGCAGGCAATCTGAACAAGAGGCACTGTAGAATACTTTATGAAATGCACCTTATGGAATATACCTAGGCAGCAACAGTTACATTTCTGTGGGTGTTAAATCATTGTAATCACTTCTATTAAAGTGTTACAGTTCTTACATATAAATCAACCTTTATTATGTAATATTTTTTAAAATTAAAATTAATATTTGTTCTATATATGTTATGTCACATCCCTGACTTTTTTATGATAAATACTAAATAAGGTACTATTTATTACTTTTATATGTTTTATAAAGCTGTTTGAGAACCCAGGTGTTTTAGCAGCAGTAATATAAAGCTTATTATTTGGCTTATGTAAGTTGGGAATAAAGCTTACATTGTGCGTGGAGAGGGTAGTGAGGAGGAGAGGAGTGTAATGGGATGGAGCTATTTTGACAGTGGTCCAAACTCTTAACAATTTTTTACCAATGGGATGGAGATACCTTGTTTATGTAACCCAAGACTTGCTTAGACCTCCTGGCCCATGCCTTCAAACGTCCCATAGCTGCAGCACAATTCTTTGGCTTCAGTGCTTTTGCCATCTGTTGCCCTCCAAATGTCTTCAAAGCTTTTGCAGGACCTCATTCTCATCAAAAGGCATTTCCTCCTCCATTCACCTCCCTTACTGGTTTAAATGTCAACCATATAAATACAGTTTAATACAGCACTGCTTTCATCAGCTCACAATCTGACTCCACCTATGTTTAACGCTGCTGGCTCTTAGAAATCTTTAGTCTATATTGCATGCTGACTCTTGACCTATGTGTGTATGTTCTTGAGTGTTCTCTGGACCTGTGTGTATGTCATTGTAGCATATATAGGGGCATGGTTTAGTGGTGGACTTGACAGTGTTACATTTATGGTTGGACTCAATGATCTTAAAGGTCTTTTCCACCCTAATTGATTCTATGATTCTGTATTTCACAACAGTACCTAACCTCACTGAATCCGATTCCTGTTATGTTGTATTTCAGATGCAGCCAATGTTTTCAAATGCTAACCTTTGACATTGGATTTGGCACGTCCATATACCCAGTTGTTCTTGAGGTGAGAAAATCACACAAATTATTGCTTGACCCAAAAAACTTGCACCAAAAAGAACACAGCAAGGAACCCTCTTTGATAGGTACCCTCAAATCTCTGAGAAATGTACAAATACATTAATATTAATTTTGCCTAGAAGTAGAGAGTTGCTGTGGGAGAAACCAGTTTTTAAGGGACAGAGTTCCTGTGATAAAGTTCACCACACCATTGAATTGTGCAAACCTTTCAGTTTTAGCATTAAATGACTATCGATCCAAATGAATATCAGCAAAACAAAAGCCATAGGAAGCATTGCGTGAAAGTAGAGGTAGGCATTTACTGTACCAGCACGAAGATGGAGGGAAGAAGTTAAAATACCACAATCAGCTTTTAATACAAACTAAAGCTCTCCATGAATTGTATTGTACTTCTTCAGTCCATGACCTGCTTTGATCTCTGCTGTGCTGCCTTCTTCCTGAATGGTTCTCAAGGACTGCAAAACCAGAGAAATGTGACCTGTGGCATAAACTCCCTGTGCCAATTTTGTACC
>VYZV01015323.1:2927-13384 GCA_013401275.1 Pandion haliaetus | reverse complement strand
TATGCTATATACTCTGTTTTCTGATAATTTCTCACTTCTTTGCATTTTATGAATATTCTGTGTAGTCTCTAATCAGTGTCTCTCTTTTCAGCTTTTCCCTTCTGCTGCACCCAAGATTCAAACTTTACTGCGTGACCTTTACCACATGGTAGACCCAGTGAGGCGGCTTGGTTCAGTCCTGACTGTGCATTTGTTGCTTTCCAGTTTACTTGAACAATTCCAGTTCATGACTAAAGAGGCACATACAAATCTTTCCGAATGGTGAGATACTTATTATATGATATGTTGAGGGTAGTTTCTCAAATTATATTAATTGCAGTAGCTCCAGTGAGCGTCATAAAACTTAATCCTTCAGTAGATGTAGGTGGACTTAAAACACTTGAGATGAAGGTCCATCATCCCATCATGGAGTATTGTCAGCCATTCTGCCATTAGAGATGTAGCTAGGTTTCTATATAGGACAGTTTTGTCCCTTTGCTTCTCTTTCTAATATTGAGGACTCCAGGTTAAAAAATTAATTGGATCTACAGTAAATTTTTTTCTAAGAAATATGAAGTAAATTAGGTATGTTGTTTCTGAACAACTGTAAACTCAAAATTAGGAGTGCTTACCAGGGTTAAGACTGTCTTTTAATTTGTTCACCAATTGAAAGCAAATCTGTAAAGAAAATACAAAATTTCAGGTGAAGATTTTTCCAAAAGCGACTAAATTTTGAGTCACTTTAGATTTTCTGTCCAACAAGAGACAGGTCAAAGAGCATAATACTCTGAGAACCTAGTTTTAACTCTTTTTGAAAAGCTGGAAAAATATTGTCATGACAAGGTCAGATCCATTGAGCTTCTGGCAAGAAAATTTCACTTTCATAAGGAGGGAGGGAGGAAGGAAGGAAAGAAAGAAGGAAAGAGGGAGGGAGAAAGGGAGGAAAGAAAAGAGAGTGTAAGGAATAAATGGAGGGAAGGAGAAAAGTTGTGGTATGCTATATGTTTAGTATAAGATTTGTAAAAATGTGTTTTCTGTGGTAATTCTCTCTTGACTAATGACATTTCATATACATGTATGTCATACTTCTTTACTGACTACAGGCATATATGATTTTGCAAACAAGGACTTGGGAACAGAGGCACATTAGACAATGTGTGTTCTCCATTCCACTGAGTCTCAAGTTAACGTGCAAATAACATTATTTTGTACATGCTGCTTGGAGAATGCCATAGTGACTATATTAGGCATGTGTAAGATTTCTTAAGTTTTAATTTTGTTCCTCATTGAATTGGGTGTGGCTTTCAGCAAGTTGATAGTCCTCTGTATCTTTGGTTGCTTATCTATAAAGTGGAACTTATGCTTTACCACCGTGCTAGGTAACTGTTTATTAGTGTTTTGAAAATACACAGTTCCATGAATGTGCTAAGTTTTATTGTTGTTACTGCCGGACACTCCATGAAAAGTAACTCAAAGATGCAGCTGCTTGCATTCATGTATAAGCCCTTGCCCTTTTGCCAAAACATTTAGGTTTGCATATCAAAGCATACCAACCTTTAGCAGCTTTCTGTTCTAATCTAAGCTGTGCCACTCACTCACTTTGAGCAAGCCCCTTGGCCTCTTTTTTTTCTTTAAGCTGAATATTACAGTATATGTATAAATACGTAGAAGTACTGTGACCTTTCTCCAGGGCATAGGCCAGTCTGCTTCTTTGTACTGTATTTTTCTGTAATCGTTAAGCTAATAATGCCATTCTGTTCATTCACTGTATAAAAACCCATGTGTTTTGACATTGCTAAATCATAATCTTCCACTCCTATAGCTAAATGCATGTGATGGTGATGCATGTGTCAGATATGCATGTAATTATACTTAATTGCAAGGAAGAGCTTAGTAGCGCTTATTCTCCAAATAACTCAGGTATGCATTCTCTTTGAGCTTTGATTAATCTTTTTCAAGATTCCCAGCTTTGATGAGTTTGCATATCAGAACACTTTCCCTGAATTTCTTCAGTTAAGGCCAGGTTGTTCAGTTGATTTAACAGTTCTTATTTCTCTGACTATGCAAACTTGGTATTTCCATTTACAAAATCCAGTGATTTGCATAGCTGACTGTCCAACAAGACAATATACTTACGGGAAAAGTAATGACTTCTGCCTTAGGTCCTCTACAGTTATTCTGTTCACTGATCATGAATTCACAGGATGGAGACAGGGTTTAAAGAAGTTTCCTGGTCTGCTTTTCTTAACCCATTTCATCTACATGACTAGTAGTAACCTTAAATGGTGTTAGTGAACTCTATGAATTCCTGCCACAGGAGAAGCAAGAAGAACTCTAGAAACTCATCTCAAACTATAATGAAATTGTTACAGCCTAGGTGAGAATGACCATATCAGATGTATTGGTATAACATATGACAAAGTTCTTTGAAAGTGATGGAGTGGTACTACCTAACATGTGCACTGAAATAAATTTTATGCATTGTTTGTGCACTGTTTTTCAACTCTATGCAGTTTCAACTTGTGATATGACTAAGACATACACCATTGCTGTCTTTTAGTATCGGGGCTATGAACTACTGTGGCAAGTATGTTTGGTTGTATCAGACAGCAGGGTAGTATGGGAGAATCAGGTTAGTGAGAAAAGCTAGTCCTTCTGTATTTGCGTAAGACAAAAGCCTAAGCAGGTCAATAAAGTTGCAAATGCTTTTATGAAATCAACTGATACATTTGGGAAAGTGTTACTGGCTTCCCATATGCAAGCCCTTTTTTAGGTCAAAATAGAAGCAGCAGTCCTCAAACTGAATTTGAGCTGAAAATAATTTCTTGGAGTTTAACTTCAGCATGCTCATCATCTGGGCAGTTTGAGAAACAATCATGGTTCGGACTATGGGGCAGAAGAAGACAACAGCAAGGCAGTCTGGATAAGATCACTGATCTGCAATGGGAGGAATGAGACACAGAGGGAAGGAGGAAAGGACAACGGCAGTTGGGATTAAGTGCCAGGAAACCAATCACACTCTTGAGTCTGCAATTTTATCTTTCTCTTTTGAAGATCAGCACGAGATACTTTCTTGGGTGAACCAAATGCCCTCATAGAAACTCTGTAACTGAAGCCAAGCAAACACTAGAAAACAGAAAGTTCACACTGCTGGTTCATCAAACAAAAAAAGAATTGCTAGTGATCATGTCTCACAAAGCTACCTCCAGTGGATCCTCATTTTCAAGAGAGACCTACAAAACATCATCTAAAGAAATAAAATTCATAACTCTACTGAATATAGAAATATTATCTCAATTTTTACTTTGACCCATCAAAAATTGCACCATCCACAACTCGCACGTTTATCGGAGGCCCCAGAAGTGACTAGATTTAATCTTATGAAAGTTATAATCTATTTCTAAACAACCTTCATTGCTTATATCTCTTGATTGCTTAGACCATCAGAGCTATATTACTATTGCTGCTGTCAATCCTTTAGCTTTCTCATTTGCTGAATCAGAGAGGTTCCTAAAGCACAGGTTCACTGTCAATTGTTTGTGATGTACACAGTAGGGATCTTTCAGAAGGTACATTCACAAGCATGCTCTCACCTAGGGTACCTTACATACAGTCATTAGTTTCATTAGGACTAATTGCAAAGTGTGTAGACAAGGCACACATCTGTGCTTGATAGCTTCTCCAAGATACTAAGTAAGTAAGGGGCCATTCATACAGATGAAGGTCCCTTCATGAGTAACAGCATGGGAAGGAAAGGACTCTGCAGAGTCCAGGATCTCAGCTGCTCTCTGCCTGAGGAAGAGCTTCATAACTGCATCGTTCCTCAGTCTGCTGACTGCAAGGAGCTTGGACAAAGGAAAAAATAATGGTGCTGATGATTAAAAAGCCCATTCTTCAGCAGAGATAAATCATAGAATCATAGAATCATTTAGCTTGGAAAAGACCTTTAAGATCATCAAGACCAATCACAATGATGCCCACTAAACCATGTCCTGAAGTGCCTTGTTTACACGCTTTTTTAATACCTCCAGGGTTGGTGACTCAACCGCTTCCCTGGGCAGCCTGCTCCAATGCCTGACGACTCTTTCAGTGAAGAAATTTTTCCTAATATCCAATCTAAACCTCCCCTGCCGCAACTTGAGGCCATTTGCTCCCGTCCTATTACTAGTTACTTGATAGAAGAGACCAGCACCCACCTCACTACAACCTCTTTTCAGGTAGTTGTAGAGAGCAATAAGGTCTCCCCTCAGCCTCCTTTTCTCCAGGCTAAACAACCCCAGTTCCCTCAGCCGCTCCTCATCAGACTTGTGCTCCAGGCCCCTCACCAGCTTCGTTCCCCTTCTCTGGACACACTCCAGTGCCTCAATGTCTGTCCTGTAGTGAGGGGCCCAAAACTGAACACAGGACTTGAGGTGCGGCCTCACCAGTGCCTAGTACAAGGGGACGATCACTTCCCTGCTCCTGCTGGCCACACTGTAGTCTGATTATCTTTCTGTAATATCATTACTAAATATTACATTTTGATACCCAGCTGTAATTAGATAGAGTTTTTATATGTCTCATAATGTTGTCTGATGATAATTACAATCACTTTACAGAGTTGACACGTACAGGTCACGCCCTTCCTTTGGGAGCTGGCACCTTGCAATGATGGCTGCCACATTCCTGAGGTGTCCTCTGGCTAAACAAAAGTCTGGCATTTTATAGAGTTAAGATGTCCTGTTTTCATCTTACAATAGGGTTTGGGACTGGGGCAACGAAAATGGAACAGCGGAGATAAAAAATTTATTTGACAGGTGTTAGCCATTATCTCCTTGGCAAGCAGAAAGAGGGGTACAAAATGACTTATAACTTGGAAAACAAACTCTCTAATAGTTTGTTAAGTGCGTCCTTTGAAGTAATTTATGAATGTGCATGAAATTAGGGCGGTGTCTAGACACTGCGATCTCAGAACTACATTTTCATGAACACGCAGAGCCACACAGGTGTGCCAGCTGCTTCTTTCCTTATCTCATTGAGATAATGCAGAAATCTCTGTTTTATAATTGGACAGTTTACCATTTACCATGATTGACCTCAATATTGCTTTCAGCAGCTCCTGTTGAAATATTAGTGATGTCTGATTGCACAGAACAATATTGCCACCTCCCTTCTTTGGCACAGACAGTGACTTTGTGTCTTTCAAATTCCAAACTGAATGGGCAGCAGTATCTGGGTATGAGAACTTCTGCAGAAAACACTGGGAGGAAAACATGTGAAAGCTTCAAGAAACGCTAATGGACCTCTGAAAATGTCTTATCAGCCAGAGGTCCAGTACATGGATTGGAGAGATGTCTACTGCATTTCTTCTACTATGCTCCCAAAATGCTATATGAAAGAAAAAAATCTGTGGAGTTAGCAGTATGAGCACCACTAACATGTTAATGAATTGTTGCAATTGACTTGTCTTTTTTCACTGAGGTTTTATATATATACTCTGGATGTTGATCATGTGATTTGTTTTAAATTAGCAAACAAATCAAAACACACAGATGTTCCATTATATGAATTCATGCTAACTTCGGTACAGATATTCCCCTTGACACAGGCCTTCATTTATATTTAATTCTTTTTGAACAAAGACTAACTTTAACCTCAAATGTATACCAAAAACATCATACAAACCATTAAGATACATGGTTCAGGTTATTTTATTCTTGGCTATAGACACTCTACCTTTTCCCAGCAATTCAACTATGTTTTGAAATGTATTTCTCGTTTCCTTTTTTTGTGCCAAATGCTACCATTTGTTATGGAATGCGTGTTTTCTGTCACGTTCATTCAGGTAATATTGCTAATGCTGAGAATAAGAATCCAGAAGGTTCATCTTTCCATGGAGAATACCATGTGCCCTGGGTTGCCAGATAGAAATTTTTGAAAAATGTTCCATGGTTTCTGTTCCTTCCATTCATGCAGAAATATATCTGCTATTGAATTGACAGGAATTATTCTCAAGGAAATGCAAGTCCTAAGCAGAATGTTCCTTCTGACTTCAGAAAGAATCATGAAGGTAAGGGATCAGAGTAAGATCTTTTATATACAGTAAGTTTTTCCTATTTGTACTACTTATGATAACATGTAGAGATTTAGATTACATTGTTTTCCATTCCAGCTGGAAGGTCTTGGTTTACTACATATAAAAGACCAATTTCTTCCTTATCTGTGTGAGTTGTTCTGCTGAGCCCATGAGCAGTATTCTTGAGCCTAAAGCAAAGATCCCACACTGAAAAGAATAAAAAGACACTGTATCTTTTATAATTAACAATGAGAGTTCCTTCTCCTATAGGATTGTGAATCAGGCTTAGAGCAGAAAATTATTAATTGTTTCTGTTTATATTTCAGCATTGCGCTATTCCAGTAAGACTAAAGAAAGACAATGCAGTTATGGTAAGTCAAGGTCTTTCTAGACCACTAAAGGGGAAGAAGAGTGATTACTTGAAC
The DNA here is from genome assembly GCA_013401275.1 of Pandion haliaetus. NCBI lineage: Eukaryota > Metazoa > Chordata > Aves > Accipitriformes > Pandionidae > Pandion > Pandion haliaetus. The sequence goes on along the minus strand of VYZV01015323.1, from coordinate 6,925 downwards.
AAATTTCTTGGGTTTTTCTGCATAAACTTTCAGTGAATGGAGTGCCTGGAGGTCGTTATGTAAAAAAGAAAGATTTTTAAGTAGCAAGAATGTTTATGAATCACTCAATAATTGGGCTATTATGTTAAATAAGCCTCAAGCACAAACTTAAACATTGCTATGCATGCATGTTAATGTGAGTATTCCAGCACTCATTGATCCCTTGCCACACTTCAATAGACTTTTGCCCCTAATTTCCAAGAACTTTAGCATACATTTGTTCTTGTGGAATAACCTTTAAACTTGTATGGAGTTTAATCAGCCTTGTACAAGGCCAGACTTCAGCTCAATGGTGGTGTTTTAAAGAGCTGCTTAAGAGATGAAGAGTTTTTCTAAAATACCTGCTTGTACGAATATTTAAAATATATTTAAAGATATGTAAAGATTTAAACTATATTTGTCTTTGGTTGGAGCAATGCTTTCTGCTGCCTTCCTCATTGACAGATTATCTGAGGGGTCACTTTATAAATGTGAAACAATTGTTCTGTGTCAGAAAGGCTTTTCTACCCATTGAGCCTCGTTTCCCCTCTGTTACTGATTTTATGGTGCCTCCAGGAGCTCCTCTGTGACAGTCAGGGGTCAGAAGTGATCCTAGGCTGGCTGACTGGCATCACCATTCTGACTGCATGATACTTGATTTTGAAAATACCTCAATTCATTTTATTTTGAAAATTCTTCTTCATTTTTAAGCTACTAGGGAGACAGTCTTTCTGGGTAAGGCATACAGGATCTGGAGAACTGTTTATACTCATCTGTAGGATTTTTTTAAATACCTTGTGTGTCGACTTTAAGCCTCTACTCCCCTACAAATCTAGCCCAAATTCTGCTCTTCCACTGGAATAACTTCTTTACATCTTAATCCATGCAAGAGAGTGCTGAAATTGCCCCAGTTTGTTTCTCAAAGCAGATATTTCGAGGTAGAAAAGGCCCACATAGAACTTCTTGCATCCTTTATGACCCTTTTAAGCCATGTTTTAAGCCACAAGATTTTTCAGATATTATATTAAAAGAGTTTCCTGGCTGGAGTGTTTTCTAAAGTACTCACTTTTAAACACATACCAGAGATTATGTGGAAAGCAAGTTTTGAATATGTAATTATACTGTAAATCTGAATCCAATAGGTTGGATTAAAATATTTGTCATAAGTGGGTTGCCAGCAAATAATTATTCTCATGAGTCATTTGGCAAACACTACAAAATAAAGGATACATTTGAGCAAATAGGATTTGGTTGTGGAGATTTCATACATAGGGAAGGAGATGGAATTTGTTGATTTAGGAATTTTAATAAAACATTCTTCCAGCTGTACTGCAAATGACCCCATGGGTCTAGATATCTCCATGTGACTTGTTCTTACGAACAGTAAGAGTATGTCTAACTTATTTTGATTTTTATTGGCAATTACACATGTACTTAAACCCTGTACACGGGCTGGTACCTAAGTAGGTTATGAATTTTGGCCTAACTCTTCTTTAAGTTTCAGTTAACCAACTGGAGACAGGATCTCCCAGACCTAATCCTTGCATTTTCAAAGGCTTACTTAGACTTTGAGTTTTGTGACTTTGACTAGAGTCATTGGGCACTGAATGATTAAAATCCCTTCAGGGTCTAAAAATTTCTCTCAAGTGCCAATACAAACTCCATTAAGACCTTGCAGCAGGATTATCAGTCTCAGAGTGACCAGGCATTAAAAATCTTGCCACTGTACATGTTATCAGTCTGCCAGAAGTTGCATGTTACTTAAAAATGTTCATACTTTTCACAGTTTTTTCTTTGATGCCTTCTTGGAACAGATAAAGATACCCTATCTCATATCAGGCAGATCTTCACCAGTCCACAGCTGGACTTGAATCCTCAGTTTAACCCAAAGATCAAAGAATACTACGCAGAAGTCCCATTCGACATGGTGACAGTGAAGATAGGAGCAGAACCCTCAAACTGTCAATGCCGAGTACACCTTGATGAGAAGAAAGGGCCAAGGTATGAGTGACAAAATATGAGTATAAAAACTACAAGTGTCCTTAACTTTGGAAATATATCAGAATATTACAGAATTGTTTTGTGTTTCCAAAAGCACAGAATGCCTATCTATTAGGCACAGGAAAGACAGAGGGAGTTCCAACACTCAGGAATTTGTATTTATTTGTCAGTGTCCTGAAAGCAATGGTAATATGTTCTCAAGCCATAATTAACCCTAGCTTTACAGAGTGCACGGTTGCTAGCATCTCCCCCAGCTTCTCCAGTCACTGACAGCATCAAAGCTGAGTGGGAATAGACCATCATTACACTGCACAAAGTAGACAGCAGAGAATTTGAGTTTTCATATCCAGGCCTTGATTTTGCACTGTGGCCTAAGCTAATGCCCCGCTGGGCTTGGTCCCTCAGCCAGCAGTCTGCTTATGTGGGTCAGAGTAGAGCAGCTGCAATCAAATAAAGAAATAAATTCAAGTTTACTCATTCAGAATGATCCATATTAATCAGAATTACATTATAAGGGGTTGTCATAGAATCATAGAATCATTTGGGTTGGAAAAGACCCTTAAGATCATCGAGTCCAACCGTTAACCTGACACTGCCAAGCCCACCACTAAACCACGTCCCTAAGCACCACATCTACATGTCTTTTAAAGAAGCATAAAGCGGAGGATAAGGGAGAGAGCAAAGTCATCACTAAACATCAGGTTTGAGCATTGACCCACAATCATTCATGATGTCTGACTACTATTACGATCCCTGGCACAGTTTTGGCTTTCCCAACCAGCTCTCACAGACAGCATCATGTGCTAGGGACAATCCCAATAGGCATTTTGGGCATGACCTGTTTTTGGATGTTGGGAGGGACAAAAAGTGTTTACTTATCTGGGTCATGTACCTCAGAACCAGAGAACTGGACTATTTACATACTAGTCATTAATGAGTGGATAAAAGGGAGAGCAGGGACAATGATTTGCTTGGGAGGAAGAATCCTCAACCATTACAGAGCTAGCTTTTCTTCATGGCATGAAGCGCTTATGCAGCACACCAGCTTTTTACTGTCTGTGAAGCAGATGCTTTGACCTAGAATGTCTGCTAATAACCATACAGTCTGTACAGTTGTTTCTGATCTAAGGGCTAATATGCTTCCTATATTTTCAATAAGAAATTAGTCTTGATTTATCATTTCAAAAGAAGTTCCCATAAAATTCTTCCACCCAACTTTTTAATGTTTTAATGTTAAGCACCTTGGCAGTCAACACAGATACATGCAAAAATCTTAAGAGATTTCTTCCTTGTAAAAGAAAAAAGAATAGCAATATGTCCTTTACACTGAAAAGAAAAAGCCCTGGATGTGCAGGTTGTGTGCCTTTCAACATTTCTCATTTCCCATCCAAGGGAAGAAGAGCACAGTCCAGCTTTGCTCATCTGTCACCCTGAGCACTTTGTCTGGGACTCCATCACACTTGGCTAGTGGATGATTTCAATGGCTAGCTGACAACTCTGATCTTGTTTGTCTCCCTGCTGACTTCTCCACAAACTTGGACCTGCCAGGAATTACTGTCCCTAGTGGCTTCATTCACAGATTTCATGTCAGAATCATTGCCACTGCCACTGAAGCAGTTTTCACTAAGTTTCACTGTCAGTTTTTTGTCTTCCTGAAAGAATTGTAAATTGTTACAAATCTTATTTTACATTGGTTTTTTATTTAAAATCATATACATTTTGTAAGAGAAAGAAAATGTTAGAAACAGAAGCCTCAAGGAGCAAGTAAGGTTTAGCTCCCATAGATAAAGCAGTGTAAGTCTTTGTTGCTTTTGTGTTTATTCCACTTCTTTCCTGTTTTGCCTTGCAGCATTGCTAACTACCCCCTTGGCCTTGGATTGAACAAAGTCATCATTCTCGTAACAGATGATTCGCAGCCCAGTCCTCAGGTTGTGAGCAGCTACAAAATCACAATTTATCGAGAGGACCGCCCTAGTCTG
>VYZV01015321.1:43150-54263 GCA_013401275.1 Pandion haliaetus | reverse complement strand
TTTTTTTTTTTTTTTTTTTTTTTTCCAAAATTTGCCTGAGACCGTAATTTCACTTTGGTTTAAGTCAAAAAGTTCCTGTGGGAGAGGGGGGAAGAAACGACTTCAGTGGGCAGAGCTTGGTTGCATCTACATTAACAGTTTAGTTCAGATGAAGAATGTGGTTTTGAAGTGAAACCCCCTAGTCATTGCTGCTTGCCACATTTCTGCTTGCCTAACAGTTTGTGCTTGGATTTGCGGTATTGTGTTCACGTTTGTAGCACATGAACGGGATTCCTTTTAGATGAAATGAAATTGAAAGGAATCTCTAATATATTCCAAATGCTAGTGAGCATTCAAGTTGCAGGAACAAACCACAAGTAAAGTAAAATCCTTGAAAACAGCCATAGCATAGGTGTCTGGTCCTCAACAACCAATTTGCTTTGCAAATTGGCTGTTACTGTGTTGCACTAAATTATGGAGATACTTCTTATAAGCACTAAACAGTACTTCCACTTCGTACAGTTTTGTGGTGGGTTGGCCCTGGCTGGATGCCAGGTGCCCACCAAAGCTGCTCTATCTCTCCCCTCCTCAGCTGGACAGGGAAGAGAAAATATAACAAAGGGCTCGCGGGGCGAGATAAGGACAGGGACAGATCACTCAACCAATTACTGTCACAGGCAAAACAGACTCGGGGAAAATTAACTTAATTTATTGCCAATCAACCAGAGTAGGGTAATGAGAAATAAAATCAAATCTCAAAACACCTTCCCTTCACCCCTCCATTCTTCCCAGGTGCAGCTTCAGTCCTGGATTCTCGACCTACCCCCACCAGCAGGACAGGGGGACGGGGAATGGGGGTTACGATCAGTTCATCACATGTTGTTTCTGCCGTTTCACTCTCCTCAGGGGAAGGACTCATCACACTCATCCCCTGCTCCAGCGTGGGGTCCCTCCCATGGGAGACAGTCCTCCACGAACTTCTCCAACATGGGTCCTTCCCACGGGCTGCAGTTCCTCACGAACTGCTCCAGCGTGGGTCCCCCGCGGGGTCACAAGTCCTGCCAGAAAACCTGCTCCAGCATGGGCTCCTCTCTCCACAGATCCGCAGGTCCTGCCAGGAGCCTGCTCCAGAGCGGGCTTCCCGCAGGGTCACAGCCTCCTTCAGGGACCCACCTGCTCTGGCGCAGGGTCCTCCATGGGCTGCAGGTGGACATCTGTTCCACCGTGGACCTCCATGGGCTGCAGGGGGACAGCCTGCCACACCATGGTCTTCCCCACAGGCTGCAGGGGAATCGCTGCTCCGGCACCTGGAGCACTTCCTCCCCCCCCATCTTCACTGACCTTGGGGTCTGCAGGGTTGTTTCTCTTACATGTTCTTAACTCCTCTCTCCAGCTGCCATTACTGAGCCCCACAACTTTTTTTCCCTTCTTAAATCTGTTATCACAGAGGTGCTACCACTGTCACTGATTGGCTCAGCCTTGGCCAGTGGTGGGTCCATCTTAGAGCCGGCTGGTATTGGCTCTGTCAGATGAAGGGGAAGCTTCTAGCAACTTTTCATCAGAAGCCACCCCTGCAAAACCCCCCCTCCCCTGCTACCAAAACCTTGCCACAGAAACCCAATACAATTTTATTGCAATGTTATGCTACAGGCAGACTACAGATTAACAGACTATTAATAACCTTAATTTTTTAACACAAATACTATATGTATTATTCTTCATATCATATTATTCTCATTTGTGTCAGTGAAATAATAATGAGGTATTTTGCAAGTCTTGACTGGTTCTTGGTTAAAAAATTGAAAAAGTATAAATTGATTGCAATAAAATATTTGTATTATTTTATGGTTCTGTGCAGATCAAAAATGATGCCAGTGATAGAAGCCAGAAGGAGACACCAGTGATAGTCTGATATATAGGTTATTGAATAACTACCCAATTAGTTATATGTAGAAGTAGGATTCCTATGCCTAGCTAATCTGTTCCTGCTCTATCATAAAAGCTGTGAATAATCTCAACCGGGAGGACAACAGTCCCCTAGTTATTAGTAAAGTACCAAGAAAGATTATTAGAATTTGTTTAATTCCTACAAAAAATAAGTAATTTATAGTTCTAGTATTCTGGAATTATTCATATATTTCTACATATAAATAGGTGGCTTTATCATTGATTTTAGAATTTCAGAGCTGGAAACTTTGCTGGTATTTATGAAAGTAATCTGAAGTAAAGCCTCTGTAATGAATAAGCATATAGACAGACAGACCCTTCTGTCATTCTATGAGAATTGAAGAAGGTATTATTGAAGTTAAGATCAGTCAGTAGTAATTCATCGAGCAAAACAGTCTTTTTCCTTGTAGATTCTTGACAGAATAACTTTTCTTTCCTTCAGAAATTTGAGAGAAGCAAGAGATAATGCTGTCGCTGAAAAAGAAAGAGCAGTTATTGCTGAAAAGGATGCTTTAAGAAAATATGATCAACTCTTAGAACAGTAAGTATCTTTTAAAATGCATATAAAGTAATATAGTTATACCTTTAGATATCTAAGGAGCTTCAGGTAATGACTTTAGGAGAAATCACTGCTTTGGCTTTCTGCTTATAAAGAACAAATTGAATTACAAATATTTTGTTTAAATGAAGTTACATATTTAATTCTAGTAGTAATTTTTTTTTTTGCATTACCAGTGCAGTAACAATATGAAAGTTTGATTCTTCTTCTACAATCCTGTAAAGACAAGCAAACATAATTATGCTTCTCATGGCAAAAATGTGGATTTCATACAGTACAGTGGTAGTGGTCGAACCCTGAACCTGTTCTGTTGGGTTTTTTTTTTTCTTTAGTTCACAGTAGAAAATTATCTTGTATGATGACTTCAATTAATAGTTTTTGTAAAGTGTGGATAGAGAGCAGTAGTCATGAACAGTTATGCTTGCTACATGCTTCTTTTTCTACTGCTGTCTCTTCCTAGTCTCATATTCCATGTATGAAATGTAGTGTCTATACAAACATACAATTCTCTTCATATGGAGAAGGAAACTCTGGTTGATTTTCTGCCTGTTTACAAGCAGTCTTACTATACTGTTCTGCAGCACCTTGTCTTTACTTTTTGTAAGTTTAGAATATTAGTTATGGTAAATTATGAGCTAACTTAAAACTACGGACAGTAATCAAAGCTGTTCAGGCTAAGTTTGTCATGTGTCCTTAATTTTGGACTTGATTAATTGTTTAATCCAAATCTTTTTTTCTAAAATGAAAAGGCCAGTTCATTAACTAACTGTGCTACCTAGTCGTCTACTCAAAGTACTGCATGTGAACTTTTTTTGCTTGGAATTGTTTTTAATTACAAGTAGTAATCTATTAAAATGTTAATTTAAACATAGGCACAAATTCATTAAGGCTTTTAATTTTTATGTGTAACTCCTAAATTGTGGTGGTGATATTACTGAAGAAATAGCATTGCCTAAGGACTGAAAAAATGTCATTGCTAACTAGTGGTGTGAAACAACAGGGGTAGTTATAGAGTAAATGAGATGGGTCAGAGGACTTGATATCCACGCTGAGTTTCAGGGGTTTGACTTCGGATTAATTCTAGTTCAGGCTGAATGACCCCAAGGGTGCTGAATGCCTTTTAGTGTTTGGAGTGTATTGTAGGTGTTCTTGGATTTTCAGAAGAATTCAGTTAAGCTATGAGATGGTGGCTTCAAAATGCAAATCAAAATGTGGAAATCAAAGCTGGGTAAGTGGGGACAATCAGGAAACTTGGTTTAAAACTGATCTCCTCAGTCAAAATAAAATGCTAATGGGAGTCAACCATGTGTTTCTTTCTGGTGAGAGTCCTGCCTTTCACTGTGATAAGACTTACTATGACATGGGGAGTTCATATCTAACTGGAAGCTCTTCTGGAAAATAGGCCTGGCATATGGTAATTTGGGTATATACTTTCTTGTTTTTAATGAAAATATCAACACTATAGTTCTTAACACATTTAGTTTTGAACTTAAGAACCACAGAAAAAATATTTTTCTGTTCTGCTGTATTCCCACTTAAATAATGTGGCATTTTTTTCATATTGTTGCTTTTTTTGAGGAGGGAAGTTCCCCTGCAATCAGAAATATAGGAAGATTTTAAAATGCAAGCTTTAGAGGGGGAAAAAAGGAAAGTTAATGATATGCCATTTGTTGTCATCTTGTTTAACACACTTGCGCTTCTGTCCTCGTGTAGGTTTTTCTAGTTATAAGCTCTCCAATTAAGTAAACCTTTCCTTGATTTAGATAAGTTAATAAGTTGATTAATACTGGTTTTTGGAGTTTATAGTAGTAGGTTATTCCTCAGAAGATTATGCTTTTCAGATAAAAAACTTCTGCTTTGGAAAATGGAAAATCTATACTTTCCTTCATTAAAATGCAGGGATGTCTCTTTAAAACTACCTCACTTGTAACCACAGTACAGGTGTCAAGACAGTGATTTTTTTTTTTCCCCACATTCCAAATAATGTACCTAAATGAACTGCAAAGTAACAAACTGGCATGATGAATAAATGCCTTAACTTAAAAGACCCCAAATTCTGAATTTACTGTTCACTGACGTGGCAGTTCTGTGGAACAAAGAAATTTTCTAATATCACTAGAAACCCCTAAGATAAAGGAATACCTGTGTTGTCCAATTCTATATTTAAGTGATTATAACAGCTAGTTCTACTTGAGTGAAAACAAGGTGACTCATCGTAGTTACCACTGGTATCATAATCTGTATAAACAAACATGTTTGAAAGCTTCAGAAGTATGTGGAATGTTGACTGGCCTGAATGGTGGTTAAATAAAGCCCCTGGCAAATCTTGTGATCAGAAGTGTAACTAATACCCAATTTTCTAGTCAAGTGCAGTTATTTTCATTTTTCTTACTGATGTTTGTGATAGCTTTTTGTAAACAGCTGTTTACAAATGCCAAGAAAATACCAAAGTGATAATATTCAGGAAAGAGTTATATTGAGAAAGAATCTGCTGTTTCAACCTCAAAGTAGATCACCATGATGTCAGGATGTAAGTTTTGTTGCTCTCTTTGCTATTACACAGCTGTAAATTCTGTGTGAGAATCCATGTTTTGTTTACCTGTGACAATGAAAAAAAACTTAAGTGATTTGATATTTTGGATTGAACTATGGTCCATGTCACACATGTTCTAAAAAAATTATGCCCAGATGGAAATATTTTCACTTTGTTTTAAACTACTGGTAATGTGACTAAGATTTTTTTCTGATTTTAAAGCTATATTACCTCAATTGAAAGTGTCTAGGGGTTGAATGAGGAGGGCAATTCTATAATAGCTCTATCATCTACTACATAGTAAAGTGTAGATACTAAGTATGTTCAAGCTTTTTCCTTCTCTTGAATACTCCTGGAGTGTTATTTTCAAACTATTGATTGTTAATGTGTTACCCACTTCTTGCTGAAAAAATCCAACCGAACAAAACAACAACAATAAAAACCAGCACCAAAAAGTAGAAGAAATGCATCCTGGTTTCCTATTGTTTTTTTCCAACTGGTTAAATTTTCTAGTTTCATAAATGATGCAACATCAAACTGAAATGGTTCCTTTGTTCAAAGTGGACTCTGAGGTCTAATATCGGGTGAACTCATACAAGAGCACTTCACCTCAGGGGATGCCTACAAGAGCCATCTCTTGCCTTTGATTGTTCACTTCCTTTAAACCTTAAGGAGTATAATCTAATTTTCCAGGACCATACACCTCAGCTCTATCAACAGAAACTGGTTTAAAAATTCCAGAACTACTGGGAACACAAGGGAAATCCAGAGATAGTTTGATTTTACAAAATCATATTTTTCTTAGTGACAAAAAAAAAAAAATCTGTACTCTGTTACAGTTGATTGCTGCTCACATGAGGTACTCAAGGTGATTTTTGTTTTCGTGTGTTTGTAATGACAAAATGAGAAGTGTAGAAAAACCAGAGAGACAAAATAGGTATGCAGTAAACAGAAAAAGAATATTCAAGAAAATTGTGTTATGGCAATACTATTCCTTCAACTTTGCAGTGGGCAGTATTTATAAAAATCCCCTCAGTTTTGTAAAAGCTAATGGGAGGTTTAAATTCCTGCCTCTGAGGTAACAGGATATTTTTAAGTATGTACCTTTTTTTCTTATTTGAGTATGGACAGATGATGAAAGGACATTTTTAAACAATGTTTTTTACAGTTGGGTTGAGTAAAGTCAGGATGATGGCTACAAAAAATAGTTTAGAGCCTTAGGTTTGTTCTATAAAGACTTAAAAGAATTTTGGATTACTATTTAAACATTTCTGGACTGATGTATGTAGCTCAGCTATATAAAACTATGAGATTTTTAATGGACAATCTGCTACAGGTAAAAATACCTTTAGGAGTATTTTTAGTGTTTCTATTGAGAAATGCGTTTCTCAAATAACAAGCAAAATAGAGTAACAGTCATTGACATTTCTTGATAGCAATTGTCTATGCTTCGTAGGTTAAAAAAAGTATGCAAAAAGTTCTCTGTTTGAGTTTACCTATTTAATGCTTTTCTTTCCCGTAAGCTGCAAGCTGTGTATACATTTTGGAGACCTCTTTTAGTCTATCCATTTATCTTTATAATTTGACTCTCTTTTTACCCCTGTTTTCTTTGTTCTTTGTAATTATGGTACTTTTTCGAATTCATTTGGAGGTGAGATAAATGATTTCAGCCCTAGCCAAAGTAACTACTACACATTTCTCATAAAAACTACCTTCATCTTGTTCTCCTGATTAGAAAGCTAAGTACAAGGTGCAGCTAAAAGGCTAAAATTCCATGAATGTCATGGAAATTGCTGAAAGACACCCTCTTGGAAGTTCAGAATCTATCTGACACACAGGTAGTGGGATTGAGTGCACCCTCAGCAAGTTTGCCGATGACACCAAGCTGTGTGGTGTGGTTGACACGCTGGAGGGAAGGGATGCCATCCAGAGGGACCTTGACAGGCTTGAGAGGTGGGCTCGTGAGAATCTCATGGAGTTCAACAAGGCCAAGTGCAAGGTCCTGTACATGGGTTGGGGCAATCCCAAGAACAAATACAGGCTGGGCAGAGAATGGATTGAAAGCAGCCCTGAGGAAGAGGACTTGGGGCTGTTGGTTGATGAGAAGCTCAACATGACTCGGCAATGTGTGCTTGCAGCCCAGAAAGTCAACCATATCCTGGGCTGTATCAGAAGAAGAGTGACCAGCAGGTCGAGGGAGGTGATTCTCCCCCTCTACTCCACTCTCATGAGACCCCACCTGGAGTACTGCATTCAGGTCTGGGGGCCCCAACATAGGAAGGACATGGACCTGTTGGAGCAAGTCCACAGGAGGGCCATGGAGGTGATCAGGAGGCTGGAGCACCTCCTCTGTGAGGACAAGCTGAGAGAATTGGGGTTGTTTAACCTGGAGAAGAGAAGGTTCCGGGGAGACCTTATAGTAGCCTTCTGGCACTTAGAGTCCCTCTCCATCTTTCCTGTAGGCCCCCTTTATCAAGGAGTGTAGTGATAGGATGAGGGGTAATGGTTTTAAACTGAAAGAGGGCAGATTTAGATTAGATGTAAGGAAGAAGTTTTTCACTTTGAGTGTGGTGAGGCATTGGAACAGGTTGCCCAGAGGGGTTGTGGATGCCCCATCCCTGGAAGTGTTCAAGGCCAGGTTGGCTGGGGCTTTGAGCAACCTGGTCTAGTGGAATGTGTCCCTGCCCATGGCAGGGGGGTTAGAGCTAGATGATCTTTCAGGTCCCTTCCAACCCAAACTATTCTATGATTCTATAAGAAGCACTGATATCCATAACAAAAACAATTCTATGCTTTCTCTATTTCTACTGAAATGATTAGGGGGGCTCCTACTCTTTTTTCTCTTTTCTTCTGAGGAAGAGTTTATTTGGAGTTTACATCTTAATGGATGATTCCAAGCTGCGTTTTAATAAACAGAAGGAGAAAACCTAATTGATTTGATCAAATAGATGAGTAGTAGTGTTAGGAAGACTGCACACTTGCTAGGGCATGCCTAGTTGTCTTTGGTTGTTCCCTAATAAGGTTCTCAAAATTTTATGTTCTTAGCTAAGATAGTGTTCTTCCAGAATGAATGCTTTAAACCCTGTAACCAGTCACCTTTTAACTGTAACTGTCTTGATGTAGAATTATCCATGTAGAGACTCACAGGAATGATAAGTTAGTCTGATGGCTGACCTTTCTGAGCTTCATTACATCTGGAATGTAGGCTTTGAAGTTTGTTCTCTTACTGTGCAAGGAATGTACAATGATTATATTTATAGCTCTAGAAATCTTTTTATTTAAGTTCCTCTTGCCCCAGCTCCTAAGAAATAATTCTCACAAAATATTATTAGCCTCTGCAGGATGCTTTGGGAAGGTTGTGATATGAACATATCCTCATATCATAAAGATTTTCCTTAAGCCTTGACGTTCTTGTTTTACCTGTTCATTTCCTGCTAGCCAAAATGCCTTAATCTTAAAACATTAAGATTAGTAAAGGCAAAATGTTAAAATTCTGTGATGGCTATTATGCCGAGTACCTAAGAAACCATTTACTATTTTTAAGTCCTTAAGTTTTTTGTTAAGCCTGGAAATATATCAGTGTCCTTTGAGAATAACTTTGAAAGCAGTTATAAATTCTTTCAAAGAGGTATTATGTGATATAAGGGTGCTGCTGCTTAGACTTCATGTATTTCTTAAGTTACAGGGTTCAAACTTCCACTGCAGTCCATGATTTTACTATGATTGTTAGTAGCCCTCATGTATACACACGTTTTTGTGATTCACTGCGCACAGCTTCTCATTAATGATGACCACTGACAGGATGAGCAAATAGGGGTCCTTTGAAACTCATTACCAAATGATGTTTCAAGTGCTAAAACTTTACATGGGTTCAAAAGAAGACTGAAAAAGCTCAGAGATAAATTTTAGAATTACTTAAAAAGTAGCAACCACATCCACTTCAGGAAATCTTTGAGGTAGAAATAATTGAACAGTAGTGGTAGAGGATTAGGGAGAAATACAATCTATGCAGAAGGTTTTCTTGCTTTTCTCAAAACATATGCTTTTGGCTACAGTTGGAGACAGGATTATCAGGCTATATGGGCCTTTCGTCTGATACATGACAGCTATTCTATGTACAGCTGTTCGATGTAGAACAGAACAGAAGCTGTGAAACACTGGGAAACTTCTAAACCTGTTTACTGTGTGTGCTTTGTGTCCCTTTGAAAAGTCTAGGCTGGATGTAATGACAAGATATAAATAAAAGCATTCATCTGAAGAGGAAGTTAATGTGATTTTATTTTTATTTTTTTAAAAGATGTTACATATATCAGGTTATCTCTGCAAATAATACTTATTTCTGGAATGTTTCTCATCATCTGAGCTTGAGGGATTAAATTTGTGTGTGAAGCCCCTAGCAGCATTAGGTAGCCCAAAACATTAACTCTTCAATGGCAGATGAGAAAACCTGTTTATAGGAAACTCCAAGTACATGGTTTTTAGAATACAGAAGAAAAACAAGTCACAAATAACAACATGACCATAAATACATGCAGTGATTGTTAGTTGCGTATTGCTGGGCGGCGGAGGAACACGCTGGGTCGACTCAGTGTGAGTGATAAAGCGTAGTTCACTTTATTAGCCCGAATAGCGCTTATTTGTACAGTTTAGGTTAACACGAGTTAACTTCTGATTGGTTTAAGCAACTAGATGCACACGGGTTAACTTCTGATTGGTTTAAGCAACTAGATACACACGGGTTAACTTCTGGTTGGTTTATGATACTCTTCAAGGTCGCAGTGTCCTTGCTGTTTTACTGTTGTCAGCCTGACTTGCAGTTTCAGCTCGGACTCGCGGCCTAGTCTTGCTACTTATACTAAGATCAGAACAGGCTCTGCTCGTACAACTGTTCTGTGGATTCATGTCCTTGCTCTCTGAGCCATTCTCCAACAGCGTATGTCTACCAAAACTGTGTATTATAATGCTTGTTGAAAAGTTAAATTCTTCAAAGCAGGGATATTGTGTTTTCTGTATGGCTGTACAAAAATTTTTATATTCAGATGATGGTTATTTATGTAATATTAAATTTCAGCCTAATAAAACCATAAAGGTTTTCTTTTAATAGTAATTATCTTCTGGAATTACATTTTGAGTCTGTGGTAACATTCTGATTAGCCTCTGGAAAAGGATGTGATGCTATACTCGTATCTGGGTAACTAACTGTTGAGGAACAGTCTGTTTAAATAGGTATTTGTATGGTTTGAGAAGGAAGTTACAGCTTTGTAATCTTATGGACCTCACAGTAAACTCATGGGAAACTCTGCAACATTAGTCATGAAGGCTGATATTTATGAGAGAGTGCTTTGGGCTGAGTTTTGGCCAGAGTTTGTCTTCTGCAAAATCACATTCAAAGTGTTGAGAAAATGTTAGGTATAACTGGAAGCCTAACTCTAGTGCTCTCATCCTGGTCCTCACTTGCATGGTAGAGATACCTGTATCATCTAAGTAATTTTCATGAATAAGGAAAATGGTAGTATGTTGTTCTGGAATTAAGGGTAGCTAGTCCATTTGTAAATGAATAAATGAAAGACTATGAGTAAATGAAGGACTTTCATACTGTGTTCATGAACACACTACCAAAACAGTGTACATCAGTGAGCTAAGGTACTTTCAGGCCATAAGCCACAAGGAACTGTTTGCCTTGGGCATTAGTCCATCCAGCATTTAATATGCCTAATTAATCTTAATCATATTGAGGACTTCCCAAAAGAGAGGGATGTATGATATTCACATGTAGTGCTCACAGCTGATGAAACCATTGTTCACAACTGATGGACCAGACATGTGAGTCCTTGGCAGCCTGTTTGCTGTTTTCTCTCTTCGTGAGATTGGCTTTTCTGGTGACGGGTGCCTTAATGAGAGGCTGGGAAGACCAGGGTTGGAGGGTTAACTTCCTTACTTCCCTATTTTATAGTCCTGTTTCTAGATAAGATTTCCTCAAGAATGTATCCCAGACTTTGTCAAGGTTGGCTCAGAGAGTTGTTTACATTCAAGGAGAGCAGTAAAATTTTTTTTTTTTTTTTTTTTTTTTAAATTTCACTACATCAGACCAGTAA
>VYZV01015321.1:32215-43122 GCA_013401275.1 Pandion haliaetus | reverse complement strand
AGCTGTTTGTGTTTCTAGCTAAATGATCTAAAGGCACAATTGTGTCTACTTATATGACTGTCTGGGTAACTTTGTAAGAATATTCTGTGAAACCAGCAAAATGGACATCTAATTAATGAATCTGGTTAACTATGCATTGAACAAGAGCTTGCTAAGTAACAGCTTGATCCTGGATAGCTATAGGATGGTAATGTGATATGTTAGCAGCATTTTTACCAAACATCGTATAGCCAAACTGGCACTTAGATGTGACATGACATTTGAATCGTGGGGACACCAAAAGGGTGGTACTACTTTGAGTCATTTATGGTAACAGTGAGTATATCGGTGTGAACTGGTTTTATATTTAAAAAAAAAAATAAAATTACTTGCAAACAGAAGTTTAGCAANNGTTTAGCAAGACCAAAATGAGACGTGAACATTTGTTCTAGATGGGCCTCTGAGGGGAACACTGCATGAAAGTAGATATGCTGGACTGCTGCTGATGGTAGCTGGTGATGATTAGCGAGAGGATTTGTAGTTCCATGCTAGGAGGAGTGTGGTGAGAGGCAGTAAGGACAGAGAACCTAGGAACTGAATAAACCCAACAGAGATGGAATGGAAGGGTACATGTGAAAGAGTAAATTAAGGGGCTTTGCTACAAGCAATAAAGGGCTTCTGTAGTTCTTACCAGTAGGTAGAATTTATAAAGATGTTGCTCGTATGAACATATACTACCCAACCCTTTCTTTTATAAGCCCTGTTTATTAGCAGGTTTTTGTACTTGAAAGGAAACTAATGTTGACGACTGAAGAAAGTATTGCACAGATCACTCCGCAAACTCCTTTCTTGAAGCATGGAGAGGGTAGGGATTGTGTGTGTATGCGTGTGTGTGCCTGCCCCTTATAGGTACTCCAGAAGCAGAAAAATCGCCATAGCTTATGCCTGCTTCTCACTCACAGAATAGATATTCATATAGGCAGCATGTCTTGAGAAACTTTTAAAGGGAAGTAGACTTTTTCAATCAAATGGTAGTTTAGTTTTAGAAATAAGTGTACTAGAAATATAATTTATGTTCCTTTGAGATGAAGCTTGGATGTTACTGTAAAATGCTTATACCTGTCAGTCATTTAGTCTTTACAGAAAATGTTAGATTTCATAATATACATGTAAAATGTAAATGTACATACTTGCACTTACAAGCCTATTTGTAGATCTCTTCTAAAATTTGAATACTGGATATATTGTCAAATGCTGCAACTCTTGGCTGATACTTTAACATAAATACTACTGCATGTGTATGTATGTAATCTAGTTTAAGCTTTGATGTGGAACTTGTCATCTGGAATTGTTTTCATAGATATTCTAATTGTTTCATGGAAAGTGTTCGTTGCCATGGGTAAACAGATACAGAAGTGCACTGATTCATCTGATTCATCCCTTCTGAAATTTTGCTTAATGTTTGCTCTGATTTCTCCGAGATCTTAACCTTTTCCTTTCCAGAAATATAATCTAGATCATAAGTTATGAGACGCTTTAGAAAGTTGCATCTTCCCATTTTGCCTTGGATACATTGCTGGGGTCACTAGAATTGGTTGTGGCTTGTAGAGAGGGGAAGAATTTGTTCCACTCAAAGCCCTATGGGAAGGAGAGAAAGTTTTTGTTTGTGCAAAATGGTACCGGAAGTAGATGAATATTTAGAAACCCTAGTCCTTCTCTTGTCTTCATACGCCCCTCACTTCAGGCAATTAACTGACTCTTTAATCTCTGAGTATACTCAGTATAGACTGCTTCCCTAAACAGTAGAGGACGAACACAGTTGGATGTAAATCCCATGCCCCTGCGAAATGCCCAGAATTAGGTGTAGTGAAGCCTCAATTGATAACTTAATTCTAAGAATTTTAGACCTAAAACCATGTGAGAAAATATTGGGTCTTTTTTGTCTGTTGCATGTTTATCTGGGACACTTTTGTTTTTACAGGCAGTGTACTTTTTAGAAGCTAGTGAGGCTGCGCTTTTTGGTTTTAGATTTGTCCCTTATGACACTCTGTTCCCAGTCACAAGTTGTGAAATCTGGGTCTAATTTCTGTGTTATGTCAAAATTCTGGGCTTTTTTCAAAGTATTCTATACACATAGATAAATGGGGTACATCTCAGGTTTATTTTCTTTGTGCCAGATGAATGTCTCTTTTCAAAGAAAGAAAAAACTTTTTAAAGTAGTCCATTTGCTGCAAGGTACTTCCATTATTAAAGTGTGCAGGTGAACAGAAAGTAGTTGACATGCTACAAGTTAGAAAAGAGGTACTTCAAGGTAATTTGTTTGCCTGCCAGGGCTCTCCCCACCTCCCCTGCATTTTCTTACTTTATAAAATAATCAAATCTTCCTTTTGTCTCAAATGGTTATCTCTTTATACAGAGCAACTGTATTAAAAAGTTTTAGTTTAACCTTTAGAGTAAGCAAAAATAATTGCAACCTTCTTTATTGCTAAATTGATATCCTTTGGCAGAATTATTTGTGAATTATTTTTAAAGATAGTTTTTACATTTGTCTTTGTAAGTCTCTTTTGTTATGCCAGCTGTCTAAATCTTTTCATAAACTTCAGTTAAAAGAAACATATTTTCCATGATTATTTTAAAATATAATGTTTACTGGAAGGGAAGTCTAGTGAATTCCCACAGATGAAGTGTGAGTATATTTCTCCCACTTGTAAATGAGTTCTTATTTCCTACAGTACATATTCTGGTACCACAATGAGTCATTTTCAACATGTTTTAGTTTAGCTTCTAAAATATTTAAAAACTTGGCAGATACATGTAAATGAATGTTACATCCAGTTTTAGAAACTGCTTCCAAATAATATTTTACTAACATGATGACTGTGAATAGACCTTTCAGAATGCAGAAGTGTCCTTTGTGATAAGCCTAAAAGCATTTGCAGAGGTCTTATTTTTATTTTGTTTTTCTTACCGTTAACATGTTTTGGTTTAACCACCCTGTAAAATAGGGAGAGTACTTTTGTGAAGAAGCCTTAAGGTTAACAGGCAAAATGTTGTGCATGAAGTATTTTAGCCAGGCAACTGATAGCTTTCTTTGGGTATATGAACTGAATTTTGCAAAATTTCTTGCTATTTTATTTTGCAATTTTTCAATTTTACAACTTTTTCAAAATAAATGTAGTGCCATCTCTGTTTTAATATGATATTGATTAAGGTTATATATGCCATTCTACACTTTAATCTGTTTCCAAATATGTTACTTCAACAGTTCAAATATTAGAAAAGAACTCAAGACTAAATAGTTTGTATGATTAAAAGGGACTTACGAGTAATGGGGGTGGAGTGGGCAGAAGATGGGGGAGGCAGACCAGGCATACTTAGATTAAAAACCGACTAAGCAAACATGAAAAACAAACAAAAAACCAAAACTCAATCACCAGTGTTCCATTTGTGAGAAAGTTTATTTTCATTTATCTATTACTTAAATAATATTTCTTATTTTAACTTCCTTGCCCTGGCTTCCTGGTATCTGGAACTTTTATTATAACGCGATCTTAGATACTTTGCTCACATGTTGATACCTATGCTTAGACACACTTGCATTTCTGTAGTCTGGATTTGAATACCACCCTAAACTTTTTCCGGTTGTTGGCAGCATTTGTCTTGTCAGTTTAATACGCATGGTAGGGATAACTTTACAAGTCTGTGATTACTCTCTGTTCCAACTTTAACCATCTGTATGTTGTCCATGATGCAACACCATGTCATCAGTAAGTTCTTACTGTAATTACCACCCTTAAAAATTTCTTTAGCTTTTTATTAGACTCAGAAGAAGATGGGGAAAACATTTAAAACTTGGATTACTATGTCTTTTGTTTAAAGATTTCCTGGAATCCCTTTTCCCTTAGTTGTGTGGTGTAACGTATAAAGGAAACCTATTTCAAAACCCTTCTTCTCTCCCCCCGCCCCAATTGGTCTTATATATATTAACTGTTCATCAAGGAGAAATCGAAAAAAGGAGGGGGAGAAGTTAGTTTAGGGGATTGAGAGTCAGACAAATACATTCTTCTCCTTCCATTATGTCTAAGTTGTTGTGAAACTTGCAGAAGATTGGTGATAGGCAAAAGGGGAAAGGTAATAAAGATGAGGGGTGGGGAAAGGCATAATGTGAATNCAGTCATGAAAACTATACTGAGTGGGATTCATCCGAGTGGAGAACATATAGTGCAGTTTGCCAGTCTTTTTCTCTTTGGAAGAGTGGTCTAAGCTAGGTAAAGACAAAACAGTCACATGAAGGGATTGGGTGAGTGGAAGGCAATGTGTTGGGGATGGTGGCAGAGTCCGTTTCTTCCACTCTGCCTATCCAGTTACATCTGTATAGCTATTTGCAGAAGTGGAAACTGTAAATCTTATTGATGGTAACTTATTTGACGTGCATTTAGTTCAATACCAGGTGAACATCTTCTAGTACTAACACTGAGAATCCTTGAATATCCATTTTCAAAGAACTCAGTTTCATTCATACCACTGTTTCAGAATTTTGTGATCTTTTTGAAGCTTTTTTTTTTTTAATGTAATATACTCTTGGACTTCGGATGACTTCAAACATTAGTTTCTGAGAAAAGTAAGTAAATGCAACATGGATTTCAGTACAGCTTTTACTGTGGCTGGCATCAGTCTTGTCTGTCTAAATGCCTGTGCTGGATGAAATCATGTCTATAAGGTACTTGTTTCTTTCCATTGACTTATAAGGGAGTCTACATGACAGGTTCAGATGTAGATACCCATGTTGTAAACATTTGAAGCTAGGTGAGGCGAGTCCCACCTGTCTTTTCTGTGTTTAAATGAGTTCAACATAGACTCTTTTCACAAATACCTGGTTTTTGGAGCTTTTAGGCTTTACCTTCGTTCTTACTGAGTCCTCTTTCAATACAGAAACTTTAAGTCTTTAAGAATTTGTCAAATGCTGGTCATAAAATTGAATGCTTTCATTATGAAGTATGATATACTTTATATGCTGCTTTTTATTTGCCCCCCCTTCCCTTTTTTTTTTTTTAAATAGACTCTGCTGTCTTCCATGATTGGAAAGATTTTGATTGACAGAAGTTCATTGAGATTACATAGGTCTAGAGTTGTGATTATACAAAGGATTAGATCTGGTTAATGAAACTACAGAAGATGGGAAGATACCATGCTCCTTCAAAGTTTTCCATCTTAGTGATCTTACAGCAACTCTTAGAAGAGTTGCCACACTCAAATCAAGAGGAAGCTTTCATTTGTCTTTTTAGAGAAAACAGGAGAAAGGACAGAAAAAATGGATAATGTACCATACTATTTCCATAATACAAAATATATGTAAACCTCTTGGGTCTAAATGTGACAGCACCATTAAACTAAACATGCATGGCAAGGTTTTGGTAGCAGGGGGGCTAGAGGGGTGGCTTCTGTGAGAAGCTGCTAGAAGCCTGCCCCATGTCCAACAGAGCCAATGCCAGGCAGCTCCAGGACGGACCCACTGCTGGCCAAGGCCGAGCCCATGAGTGGTAGTGCCTCTGGGATAACAGATTTAAGAAGGGAAAAAAGTCGCTGTGCAACAGAAACTGCAGCCAGGAGAGAGGAGTGAGAACATGAGAGAAACAGCCCTGCAGACCCCAAGGTTAGTGAAGAAGGAGGGGGAGGAGGTGCTCCAGGTGCCGGAGCAGAGATTCCACTGTAGCCAGTGGGGAAGACCATGGTGAGGCAGGCTGTCCCTGTGCAGCCCATGGAGGTCCATGGTGGAGCAGATATGCACCTGCAGCCTGGGGAGGACCCCACGCCGGAGCAGGTGGATGCCCGAAGGAGGCTGTGACCCTGTGGGAAGCCTGCGCTGGAGCAGGCTCCTGGCAGGACCTGTGGCCCCATGGAGAGAGGAGAGACCACGCTGGAGCACAATTTCTGGCAGGACTTGTGACCCCGCGGGGGACCCATGCTGGAGCAGTTTGCTCCTGAAGGACTGCACGCCGTGGAAGGGACCCACACTGGAGCAGTTTGTGAAGGACTCATGTTTGAGAAGTTCATGATGGACTGTCTTCTGTGGGAGACACCCCACGCTGGAGCAGAAGAGTGAGGAGTATTCCCCCTGAGGAGGAAGGAGCAGCAGACACAACATATGATGAATTGACCACAACCCCCATTCCCCATCCTCCTGTGCCACTAGTGGGGAGGAGGTAGAGAAATTGGGAGTAAAGTTGAGCCTGAGAAGAAGGGAGGGGTGGGGGGAAAGTGTTTCAGGATTTAGATTTAGATGTTTTAAGATCTGATTTGATTGGTAATAAATTAAACTAATTTCCCCAAGTCAAGTCTGTTTTGCCTGTGACGGTAATTGGTGAGTGATCTCTCCCTGTCCTTATCTTGACCCACAAGCTTTATGTTATATTTTCTGTCCCCTGTCCAGCTGAGGAGTGGAGTGATAAAGCAGCTTTGGTGGGCACCTGGCATCCAGCCAGGGTCAACCCACCACATTGTACTTAAAATATAATATATGCTTGATAAGTACAGGTTTTTGCACATGCTCATGGCTTTCCAGCAGGTTGTCACAGTGATATCTGGGGTAGATTTTCCTTGACTAGATTCCACTGAAATCTTACCAATACCTCGTCAAGCACCACCTAACCTCAGAGGCACTTAAAATCAGTCTGCATTCCAAGTTGGAGCACATCTAGGTAGAGGTCCCTGTGCATGCTCGGAAGTCTCCTGGTTTGGAAAGCTAAGTGCTTATTTTGATATGGGTAGGGAGGTGCTTGAACTCTGTTCAAGTCCCTGAAGGGCCTGTTTTTATTAGATCATGGCTAACTCATTCAAAAGAATTGACTTTACTCCAGAACACTACTGTTAGAAGAGGAGGTAATGGCTAAGCTTGCCTCTTTTGTAACAAGCTTTGAGCACTTGCCCAGGAAGTTCAAGACCTTGGTCCTTTCCCTCCCAGGCTCCCTAATTATTTAAACAGGTTTTGATGTTACCTGGAAGTTATGTCAATTTGCCCAGAATTATTGGCAACAAGTGTTGATATACATAATGCATGAGTTAAGCAAAATGCCACAAAAGAGGAAAAATAAACCAATTTGGTGGATTTTTTTTTTTTGTGAAAGCTGATCATACAGATCCTCAAAAAAATTATAAAAATGCAGTTAAAATATAACTTTTAGACCTTTTTAGCTATGTTAATTGCCATTTTGCATTTCTTTTTCCATTATTAAAAAACAAACCTACAAATGTGGATATTGGCAATAAAGTAATTACCTATAAGGTTTATAAACATAATTTTGGTAGTGAGCCTTTTGTGTCATTGATTCTTTTGTCATTGCATGTAACCATCTTTTCATAAATTAAACCCTGATCTCTACTATTTCTAGTGGCAGCTTTTCTAGTTGTCATGCTCAGATGGAGTTTTAATTTCTGTTCTAATATTATTTTCTACTGCTTTATAACAAGGAGTTCTGATGCTAGCATTAGTCCTTAAGCATCTGTTGTTTTGCCATTTTAAAATCTTAGTCAGACTTTATTTTCCTAGATTGTAGCTTATTTGACTTCTCATGGGATAGATTCCTTGTTCTCTTCCACATCTGAGTATCATTTTTTTTAATCTTGACCTTCCTTCAACACAGATAACTGGAATTCTGAAGAATGTTTCAGATAATTTCCTGCTCTATCTTGTATGATACCATCATTTCCACTAGATGTACCTTAGTGATGCCTGGAACTGTTATGTCTTTTGCATAGCTGGATCATGTTAGCAGTTTAGTTATCCTGATATCATGTAATGAATCTAGATCCTTTTCCTCAGTCTGTTCTGTCTTCTGTCTGGTTGAAAAGAGCCACCACCTTAAGTTTTCTAGCCCTCTAAGTCCTTTAATTGTATGTGCGTTCTTACTTGTTTTTGTGATTATTCTGCTAATGTAAGAACCATGCTCTCCAGCATATCAGAGGTACATCACTTTGGAAGATGTGCAATCTTTTTGCTCCAAGTACTCAACATGAGATACAATTTACCTAAATGTAAGTGTACTCAGCATGGGTACTACAAAGGAGTTGCAAATGTCCAAGGTATCATAATAGTAAGTAGAAGCTTAGTAAGCACAGTTGGTGGGGTTTGGAAAGTCATTCAGCTGACCAAATAAAGATTGCTGCTTCTCTTTATAACCCTTTGACTGCAGTGACTAGGTTTCTACCAGTCATACTGGGAACCTAATTTACAGGTAGATGCCTAAGCCTCTCTAAACTTAGATTTAAAAAAATCACAGAATGGTTGCAGTTGGAAGGGACCTCTGGAGTCATCTGCTCCAACTAACCTGCTGAAGCAGGGCCACCTAGAGCTGGTTGCCCAGGACCATGTCCAGGTGGCTTTTGAATATCTCCAAGGAGGGAGACTCCACAACCTCTCTAGGCAACCTGTGGCAGTGCTCCATCACCCTCACAGTTAAAAAAAAAAAAAGTATTTCCTGGTGTTCAAACGGAACCTCCTGTGTTTCGGTTTGTGCCAGTTGCCTCTGGTCCTGTCACTGGGCACCACTGAAAAAAGCCTGGCTCTGTCCTCTTTGCACCTTAGTGGTCTTAAATGTACACAGCTGAGGTAGTAATGAACTATATCATCTAAGCAAACAATGGAGTTTTTAATGTAGAAGCTATAAGTAGTAGTAGCATGACGATACAATAAAAGATAATGTCACATGAATGTCAAGGAATCTCCACAAACTTAACCCCTACAGCACTTTCATAAAGGAAGCATTTGAAGCATTTTAGAATTGGATTTAGCAAAACTCAGTTTATCCGAGATACAAACCACTCTTACGTTAGTGAGGTAAGAGTAGATTCACTGTGAGTAGGTTTTATTTATATTTTCCTATCCCATCTTTCTTTTCTACAGCATCCTCTAGACTGAGATGTTATATGATTGCCTAAGCAACAGTTACTGAAACATGTTTTTAATCTATAGTTTTAGTATTCTTTTTCAAATCTTCAGCTATTCAGTGATGTGTCAATAGCATACAATAACTGAATTGCTGAAAGAAGAAATGAATGAAGAAGGTTGCAAAAATTAAAATTTTATCTCTGGTGTATGATACTAAACAATGTGAACTTGCATTACTGAATTGTGGGGGGAAGAATAATGTTTGTGAAAAGTGTGAATACTTGTAAGTTGTTCCCTTGTTTTTATCATTTAACAGTTCATACAAACCTGTCAAGGCATTTTTTTTCTGTATTAGCTAGTTATGAAAAATCATAAAACAAATTACACCAGTTTCTCTAATTTTTGTAGTTGTGCAAGTATTAACTCTTCTGTACAATTTGTTTAGCAGCTACCAGATTTAATTGATGTGAAAATGTTGACTAATGTTACTTTTTCATCTTTTAGAAATATGTAGGTTTTAATCACATTTGTTTTGCTAATTACTAGTCATATGGACTATCTTTCTGTGTTCTGTTAACAGAAACTGATTTGTGAGAATGCATTTTTAATATACTCTGGCTTTTAGGAAGTGAATAGTATAGGTTATGTTACTGGTCAAACAATAGGCTTACCTTTCACTTGCCTGATACACTTTAATGTTTCACCTGTGTATTATAGCTTGTCAGTGAAATGATTAGATATGTTTGAGCATCATTTCTTAAATTCTTAAATTCTGTCTTAGGATATTAGTACTTATTTTTCCATAATGTTTGCAATTCCAGGAGTTTTTGTACTTACTTGCCTTGGCATTCCTACTCCACTTACCACCCTACAAAATAAATCTTTGTATATTGAAATTGATGCCACGATGCCAGCAGTACAAAGTATAATGTATGATTCATATTACAAACTCTTAGAGCATTTATTGGTACGCTAGTACATTCCTATGAAATGACAAAGATAAATTTATATATGTATATGTACAATCACTGAAAGAGATTGTCTTTGTTGATCTTGCATTTCTGCACGTTTTTATCAATTCAATGATCTTTAAACATGGTTAGAAAGTAGTCATTTCCTGTTACTGCCACATTAATTCTAAAATAGTAAATGAGCCATTTAAAAACAAACTTCTGAAATACTAAACTACATTTGTTTGAAAACTAGAACCATGATATATTTTCCAAATTAAAAATTGAGTTTGTGGAGAGAATATAATGAAGGAGAATCTACTAAAATAAGAAAAAAATTTTCTTCAAAGGTAACTGAAATGTGATTGTGCCAAATGAAGGAATAGTTTTGCCAATATGACACTGATGCATATAAATGCTTTTCTAGATCTTTACAAAAAAATGGGTTCTACTCCTACCAACTGAATTGTACTCAAGACCTCTTCCTTTTGCTCATTTGTCATTTTTTTCAATTACAATTTCAGAAATTTCATCTTTATTGCATGCTAATAATGATAATACTTTGAGAACTAATAATACTTACAGAAATAATAATACTTTGAGAAGGCCTTGAGAAAAAGATACTTTTTTAATACAATCCAAAAAACACACACACAGTTTTACCATTGAAACTCAGTGGCAAAAAATGGCAGCATGGTTTCTCTATTACAGAAAGTGTGTTATGGGTTTGTGTGGCGCGGTTTTCCTTGGTGGCAGGGGAGGGGGGCTGCAGAGGCGGCCCCTTTAAGAAGTTGCTGGAAGAATTCGCTGCCCCAACATGTCGGACCCGCGCGCCAAAATGTCGGACCCGCCTCTAGGTGGGGAGTGACGGTGGTAACACCTCTGGGAAAACATATTTAAGAAGGGGAACCGGTAGTGTGGGGGTTGGGAAATCTGAGAGGAACATCGCTGCCGATACTGGAATCATGGAAGTGGAGGGGGAGGAGGAGGCGCCTGAGGAGGCTGATGGCCCTGCAGCCCATGGGGGTGAATGGTGGAGCGGAGGCGCCCGAAGGT
The DNA here is from genome assembly GCA_013401275.1 of Pandion haliaetus. Classification (NCBI taxonomy): domain Eukaryota; kingdom Metazoa; phylum Chordata; class Aves; order Accipitriformes; family Pandionidae; genus Pandion; species Pandion haliaetus. The sequence goes on along the minus strand of VYZV01015321.1, from coordinate 32,253 downwards.
GGCCGTAACCCCATGGTAAAAACCGCGCTGAAGCAGTG
>VYZV01015321.1:20360-31614 GCA_013401275.1 Pandion haliaetus | reverse complement strand
AAGCTGCATAAACTAATTTGAAGTCAGTGAGAAATTCAGAAGGGGAACTGTACATGCCATTAGAGCCATGGAAACTGGAGTTCATAAGATAATAGTACCAGAGCACTAAGTACTGTTACTTTTGTTGTTGTAATTTGAAGTATAAAATCTCACTAAAATATTTGCAATAGCAATAAACTTTTCTTTATTAAATCCATAAAAAAAATTAATATGCAAGTTATAATTCTTTTTCTAGTGTATATTTTAATTACTTTCCTCTGCAGAGTTTATGGTCCTATTTTCTGTCTTAAGAGTACCAAATAATGCAGTATGCTGTTTATTTTATTAATCATATTGCATACCATGTTTGATCATGATCTGAGAGATGCACTGAATTACTTTAAACACATGCTTTAGATTCCTATAGATCCATAGTACAGTTGTTGAACATACCCTGCATTTCTAAAGAAGCAAAAAAAGATTGCTCACATTCACACAAGAGCTTGCTTCCAAGCCAAGAATGACAGATGCTGTTACAGCTGAGAAATGTAGTGTTTTAGGAAAACACTCAAACAGTAGTTAACTTAGGTCAAAGTAGAAAAAAATTAATTTAAGATGCCTTAATCTAGACTGGAGTTAAAGGTACTTGAGGTGTAGATGTTGGTTGTACAGACTGTCAAGGATTATGTTCCAGTTCAGTAAATCTGCAATATCTGAATGAAAGAAGAAACAGTTCTGGTCTCTGCTTTTATGAATTTCAAATGTGCCTAAGGTCTTGTAGTCTTCATTTTAAGTAAATATATTTGCAAGAATTTTTTTTATTGTTTGTATTTTCATGTTGTAGAGTATGTGTAAATGATAGCATACCAAGGAATGGTGAAGAGGGGAGTTGTCTGTACATAATCCAAACTTTTGTGGCCTGGATTTGACTTTACTGTGCCAAAGCAACATATTTGTCCTATTTTAATGTTGACATGATCAGCCAGAGTCTTTAAATTCATTCCATGTGCTATAGAGAATAATTCATGAGAGATTGTTTGTCACTTTTAGCAAGGATATAAGATAATGGAGTAAATGGAAATTTGAAAAGTAAAGGAGAAGTGTTAACAAGACAGAAATAGTGAGTTATATAGCATCATGTATAATAGTGCTATGTCTAGCATTAATACACATTCGTAGAAACACAAGAGAGGTAATGGCACAGACTCAACAGTGTAGCACTTAACATACCAAAAATCCTGCTGCATTATTGCACTTAAGAAATTACAATTTTGGTTCCTACAATACTGAAAATGTGTATGGTTTTACATAAATAAGAAAAATAGTTGATCTGAGTTTGTTTTTTGTTTTTTTTTTTTTAAAGGCCCTTAAAGATGGCATAGAAGTAATAACTTCTCAAATCTAAGTAACTGACTTTACAAACGTAGAAATAATTCTTTACAGGCCAGCAAGGAAACTTGGAAAGGTATTTCTTGTCACTGACAAAAAAAAAATCAAACCTTCTGTAGTGGGTGAAAAAGGTGTGATTCTGCAGTTGTAACAAGTTTTATTCTTTGATTAATTTATGATGCCGTGTGTGGTGGTAAGTGGCAAATAACCAATAATTCATTTGGCTTTAAAAAGAGATTATATTTTATATAAACAAGCAAGTTATGTTGACTTGTGTTACATTCTGTGGCTAGGGAACAGAGATTCATAAAGAACAATTTCTTGTATTTTGAGGAAGCAATTTTAAGATGGGATAAAATGCTAAATATTCTGTATCTTCCCAGTGTTGGTGTTACAGGCAGAGTTGAATTAGCTCGATATTTTTTATTACTCTGAAGGGGAGAATTTCCCTTGAAAGTTCAAAGAAAATTGTTCAAACAATTTAAGCTACAGGCCACTTCAAAATAATCCCTGTTTAGAATTTGACACGTATCTAAAATACTGTTTCTCTCAAAGTAGATACTCTTTACTCTTACTGACATATTTTAATTCAAACAAGAATTAATTCAGGGAAGTCCTGTGTTTTATGTGGGTCAAACAAGCTGATCTTTGTGGTTACTTTTGATTATATCTAAGACTATGTATACATAGTTCATTGTGCTTTTGAATGTATCTGGTCTAGCTTTATACTAGTCTGTTCATTTACTGTTATTAGTTTCAGCACAAAGCTAAGTGAAGACTAATTTACTGTTCTGCTTAGCTTATGTATTGACTGGAGTCTTGGAAAATGCTCTTCGTTATTGAAAGCCCAGACCTCCTTTTGAAAACCTGCTGTGGGCAAAAGAATTGCAAATCTTAGCAGCATTCATCCAGAAGTAACAACTTCTTAATGAAATACTGATTCCCCTAGGTATTCGTCTCCACATATGTGCATTCATACACTCAAGACTAAGGACAGTTTCCTTTTTTTATCAGTATTCATGCATGTCACCTATAACCAACAGTCCTGCATTCTCATACTTAGTCCCTTTCAACATGAAGCTGAGGATACATAGCATGAGGTCCAGAACTATACAGAGATTTCTGCTTTTTCTTCACTTCTTCAGGGATGTCACCTCCACCAGTAGCTTTCTTATTGAAGGTAACTTTCTCAAATTTGACACTCATGTTTTTTGCTTACTCTGCTTTAAAGAGGGAAGACGAGCATTTTGTGGAAGGTCCAAAACATTAACCAAAAAAAGCTGTTACTAAAAAACCCAGAGTCTCTTCTGAAAGAGACCCCTTGACAAAAACAAGAAACCTGGATGGAGGTCCTGTTTTGAGTAAAAGTGTGTTTGCTCTTCACTTTCTAAGATCTTCACTCCAATGACAGAGACCTTTTACTTCATCTAAGGACTTCATTACAATAATCTGCTGATGTAAGGCTTAAGCTTTACTCTGGAGGACAATTTACACTCTCATATCCCTGGAACTTAAGAACAGGAAAAAATACCAAGTCCTCTGACTATAAGTTCAGTATCATTATATGAGTAATGATGGGTTGACACTATTTTCATATCATTTACTAACAAAAGTCAAAATGAGATCTCCTCACTTAGGAATAATGGATCAAATGGAATTGTTTCATCGACTGACAGGAGTGTTGAACACATTAGTAAATAGGATTGCTTGTTCCCAGTTAAAAGACAATTACAGTGAGGAGTGGTGATTTAAGAGCTATTTTCAAAGGCCTTGGAGATAACACAAGTGGTCATCTTAACTCAGACACCAACAGGGAGCAAGTGTAAATCTTTCTCTTAAAATTTGGATGAATCGGGTATGAATTTGAGAAGGGGTTTTTTTATTTCTTGGCTGGGAAAGCTGCTGAGTGTTTTCTTGTGTTGCTTTTGCTGACCAGAATCATCTCTACAGTAAATCCCCAACACCCTGTAACAGTGGGGATTCTGCTAATGGAAATAAAACTGGTAACTTTTTTATAATAAGACTTTGCACATAGAAGTTGAGGAGACTGCTAGTATTCTTGAAGATTTTCTTTGAAATTGGGTCAGATTTGTCATGTAAGCCTCAGATCCCTCCCCTATCAGGAGTATTGCTAGGTTGTCAGAAGTAGTTTTCCTACTCATCACAGGCATTGCGTAGCCTCATATGAGGAAGTATTTGTTAACATGTGTGTGGCTGAGTCAATCAGATTCTTGACTTACCTTATGGCTAGGTCACTGACCTTTTTTGAGGTAATGTGTCTAGTGCTTCATTACATACTGTAGTTTGAAATGTTTTGCCCTTTAACTCTGTCAGACAACAAGAATTCCTTTCCCTCTTACTCTTCTGCAGTGAAGTACTACACTGCTTGTATAGCTGACATGCTTTCATTTGATGTTAACAGACTCAAAACTTTTAAATACTTTGTTGTCTGTGGCAGGGTGATCCTAGGGAACCTTGATGTCTTAGAGCTTTTTCATGGGATGAAAAAGCTGTAATATTTGTAATCATAATCTAGTAGAGCCTGTGTCACAATGATGGTTCCCAGCATGAGTTCACCCCTGAGATTTGCACTGCTGTGTTTTAACTCCTGAAACCCTTAGGCTTTATGTTGCTTTCAGTATGAGTAGGGAATCTTCAATAAGAACTGCAGAAATCAAATTTACTTAGAACTCTTCTTTAAGGTGTGTTTTCTATATGCACATTTGCAGCACACCCTGTTTATTGCTTGCCTTTGAATGTGCTTTTATGGAATTCTGAGATTGGGAAGAAGTGAAAATATGGGCCAAACTCCACCCCATTTATGTAACAGCAGTGAAAGTATTAGACTGTGTGCCCTATTAGTATGGCAAAGACAAGCATGCTTCAGTGTCATGTACCTATAAACACTGCATCTTCAAGAACAGCTGACAGTAAGCAGATTTTCTTGTTTTCTGAAAGACTGAGTCCATTTTGAATTAAAGCAAGTTGAACTATTAGCCTATTAAAGTGATTTTAGATTAAGCTTAGAGTCTGGTTCCAGCCTGGTTCAGACTTTTAACAGTGGAAGAATGGAATGCTGAGAATGGAGCTCAGTGTGGAATAGAGTTTAAAATACTGTGGAAAAATATTAAACGCCTCCATCTACTTAAACCTTTTTGTAATAAAGAAGGCGAAAGAATTGCACGTCACACAAAATGAGGTTAACTGAAGTACAGTAGTAACTAGACTCTTTTTCGGTCATGACCTAAATATTCACACAAAACTGGTAACCTGCATGGTCATGCTGAAGTGCAACAGTTCATTCTTCAAATTTTAAGGGGAAATTAACTTTTCCTCTCTGTATCTTAAGTCCTCATTCAATGGAAGTCTTGTAAACCATAAGAATATAAAGGGTTAGAGCCATGTTTTAACATACTCTTTGGTGAATGGATTCCTTTACTTTTATCAAAGGAGTTAATGTTAACAATATGGCTGTTAGAGCGAACTTCCCAGCTGCTGTTCAGTGAGTACAAGAATTGCATCTGCGCTTGCTTTGTTAGTTGCATGATAGATGTAGCCATATTCTAGGGCTCCTGACAGAAGGGATGGATGATGACAGGGGTGAAATGATATAAGCATTGAATGCACAGAGTAGTAGGAGCTTTCTCTTCTATTCCACAATAAAAAGATGTCTACTTTGATATGCTATGATCTAACAGTTAAAAAGAAAATGTTACAGTTTCCAGGTCCTCAGTTGGGACGGGGAAAATTTGGAGATCGGGAGTGTCTTGTCTACAAGTTCCATTAGGGGAAAAGACCCGAAAGAACAAACATTTATTTTCAAGTCCACTACAAGAAGAAGAAGAAGGAACATTCTATTTCTCAGATGTGGTTATTGCAGGGATTGTGATAGTTCAGCTGAAGAAAGAATTGGTTAAGTGGTGAGAGAGAATGGAGAAAATAGGAGGAAAATACAAAAATTAAGACAAAGATACGTAGGAAGGGAGAAGAGAGCTGGACATAATTAGAGGAAACAGAGAAAGAGAAAACTTAGTTCGTCTAAGAATTATATGCACTAAAATAAATAAATTTCAGTGCTTTTTGCTGTGGTCTCTCAGGAGCCAGGTGATGGTTATATCGCATCTAAGACTCTTCTAAGAAGGTATGCTTGAAACTTTTATTGCAAAGCCTGTTAGTATCCCCATAATTCATGCGTTTTTACTTCCTTTTCTTCTTTTCAAACCTGGATTTTGTTTTCTCTTTTTTAACTTCTTCCCACAATACTGTAGTGGAAAAAGAAGAAAAGCTATATAAAGGCAAAGTTTGGTCTGTCTATAAAAATTTTGTTAAACTTGTCAGGCAACTGATAAAATATAGAAGAGTATGTTGTGAGAGCAAATATGCTCAAGAGTGGAGACAGCTTGGAGTTAACTGATTATTTTTCAAAATAGTTACTGCATTTTTTAGTATTTTCATCTTTCACATGCCTCAGCAGGTAATATAGGATAATTTGGTAACTGAAGAATTTATTGGGATAGGCTGCTTTATAGAAAACTTTGATTCATTGGACTTTTTCCTGCTTACAAATGAAGAGAAATGAGTTTGTTTTGTTAGTGTTATAAACATCTTAGTGATGTATCTTTTCAGGATTCATTTATTACTCTGCTTGAAACTTTTAAGAGCGTGCAGAACTTGACTGTAGCTCCTTCCTTTGTTTTGGGCTGTGAGAGTATCTTCTGTGTTCTCCTATGCTATTGATGCTGTTGTCTAAGTGTGTTTATTGTTTTTACAATATCTTCAAAAGATTCTCTGATTGTTTTGAAGGACTTGTGCAGTTCAGGAAAAATAATTTTTAGAGGTAATACATGTTTCGCTTCTGGATAATGGCAAATGCAGATATCTATCTTACGACTTGTAACAAACCAGCTAGTATACATTTTATTATTTGATAGTTGTCTCTAAAGCTGAAATGCAGTTGATGAGCTTGTTTTTTAAGTCATATGAGTGAAGAGAGGTCTTCACGCTGTCTCCTTTGTTTTCCCTTTAATGGTAAAGTTAATGTGGTTCCAGTTACTATCATTGCATAGGAAAGGATATTTCACATATCTTAGACTTGAAAGAAGACAGATCCAGTAATGCTCTGCTACCCATTGCTTGTCTGTCAGTCATTTTAGTATCCTTTCATTATATGACCCATCCCTGTTAGCTGTTATCATTAGCATGTCTTTCCATCCTTTGCTCTTCTAACAAAAACTTCCCTGAGCTGCCCAGTTGCACTGAAGCATGCCTGATGTCCTGCAGGCAGCTTAATGGAAGCTCCTTTATGTTCTGAAAGACAGATAGAAATTAATTTATTTTTCCAGTTTCAAACTTAGTTTAAAACAACTGCTGGAAATACAGTTATAGTAATCTTTGTTACATGATTTTTAGTATTTTAATAGCTTTTATGTAGCATTCAAATACTAATAAGAAAATGCAAACTATCTTGTGTATGACTACGCATCGTTCTTGTCTTTGAAAGGAACAAATGTTTTTTTGTAAACAGAAAGCTCAATATTAGCCAGCAGTGTACCCTGACAGCATCCTGGGCTGTATTAGCAGGAGAATAGTCAAGACATCAAGGGATGTCCAGTTTTGGGACATCCAGTACAAGTAACATAATGGTAAACTGGAGTGAATCTAGCGGAGAGCCACCAGAATGGTCAGGGCTGGAGCACTTGCCCTGTGAGAAGAGGCTGAGGAGGGGGGTTTGTTCAGTCTGGCCGCTGCAGTACGTAACAGCAGTGTCCTCAGTGCCTACCAGGAAGATGGAGCGCCAGGCCCTTCACAGCAGGCCCTACCACACACAGGTAGGAGGACGAGGAAACATCAGTTGAAACAGGAGATTCCGCCTTGGTACAAGGAAAAACTTTTACACTATAGCCAAGCATTACTGTGGGCAGTCTCCATCCTTTGGAGTTTTCAAGACTCAAGTGGCTAAATCTTTGAGCAACCTGGTCTGATTTCGTAGCTGACCTTGCTCTGAGCAAGATGTTGGACTAGATACCTCCTGAAATCCCTTTCATCCTGAATTATTCAATAATGGGTTTGCATTTGCATTGTTGAGATCTCATTTTTAAGGGGCAGTTTTACTGGGGAATAAGTGGAAAATTCTGCAGCAATATGCTGGCCTCTCATATTTAATTTTGCTTATTTCTTAAGTCACTGCAAACACCAAGACCCTCCATTACATTAATTCTTAGGGGAAAACTTGCTTTGCTTTCCATCATTTCTAACTGTAGCACTTTTAGGAACACATCCTTGATGATAGCAAGGTATGCCTGTACTTTGAACTCTGCTTATCAGGAAATCAAACCTGTTATGCGTGATATAAAGGACATACCAATCATTTGTTAAATTATGGCAGTTTGAACCCTAACCTTCTGACCTACTCTGCCAGACGTTCAGTGGGGAAAATGGAAGGAGGGAGCAGTCTCTCTGCTGATACAATAGTTACATATATCTTTTCTTTTTCAGATGTCAGAGGAGCTTTGTCTGATGGTCTCCCAGTTAGCTCTTATCTCAAAAGATTTTTCCCTACTTTCTCATTTTTTCCCTGTCCTTTTCTGGGAAGCTTCAGTGACAACACTTCCTTTACTTATTTTTTCCTTGCTGATCATCTAAAAAGCTCCTTTTTTTCATCACTGTATAGAATGGAACTTTAGTTTTGATATTACTAATTACATACAAGTTACATTTGTGGAATTCAGAACTTAAATATTTGTGTATTCATTTCTGACTGTTTTAAGGACATATATGGCATTCCAAACATTTTTCTTCTGTTTGTAGCTGTCTGTGGCTTTAGTGCTTTTTAGATTTTATTTATTAAAAGGAGATGTTTCAGTATTGTTGTTGTCACTTATATACTGCTGTTCTGTAAATCATTTCACATCGACTTTTTCCCTTTTTGCATTAATGGAATTAAAAAACATATAGTAATTACCTTTTATTAAGTATATATTTACATCTAAAAGTATCTTAATGAATTTTCTATTAAATTGGAGGAACAGAAGCATATACAACAACAGACGAATGCTATTGTGGAAGGTAGAGGATAAGATTGCTGATTCAAATTTAAGTTTATTTTCTTCTTAAACAATGTGGAGTTTTTTATGTTTCTAATGTGTAAAATGTGACTTGAATTTTACGATTCGGACTTATCTTTGTTACTTTTAGTCTGAGTTTACTGCAAAAGTTTTATCAAAGTTGTATGAGATAGTTAATTGCCTTTTGCTCAGTAGTGTTTTGTCGTATAGGACTACAACATACCTGTGTACCCATTGCACGACCCATAATATTCTGCAAAATACCCTTGCAATCCAGTTTTAATTTTAATAGTTAAATTTTATTTTAATTTTAATTTGGGTTTTAATTTTAATAAACTGCTTATGCAACCAGGTTTATAGAAAGAGTAGCAAAGGGAAAGGATTGGAGAGAAAAGTATAGGCAATTCACAGATCAGTGTGTTCACAATGTAAATCATGTAAATAAATAGAAAAGGTAACAAACTTTGTCAGCATGAACATCTAGAGAGTTTATTTCCTTGAATCACCTTCCTCTTGTTCGTTTAGGGTTTAGATTTGACCAATATGTGTATATCAGAAGTCTTCAGTGTTTCTTTTCAGTGTCTGCAGAGGTGTAAAGTTTGTGACTTAAGATATTTTAAAAAATAAATTAGTCAAAACGTCTACTAGCTTTAACAAGGAAGGGTTTATGATTTCTTTCAGAGTTTGGGTTTTGTGTGTGTGTGTGTATACTTACGCATGCACATGCGTATTTGGATGCAGTATTCTTTTTTCACAGTGACAGCACTAGTGTGGATTGATTAATTAAAGAAAAAGAAAAAAGCCTATTCCCTGGAGGCAATCTATAGCATATTGGTAATATTGACTGATTGTTTACCTCAAGAATACCATGTAAATTTGTTAGTTTACTTATAGTTATGTCAAGCTTCTTTAATTATCAATCCTCACGTTTGTTTCAGCTGCTATCTTGAAAAATTGTTGCTCTAGAACATTCAGTGAATGGAATGTATGCATATATGCTAAGGTCCAGTTGTGAGCTGACAGGGTCAGTAACGCTATATCAAAATGTATTTGAGCCATGTAAAGTAAAACTACATGCACATATTGGCACTCTGGAAATTACCTGAATACTGAAATACCCCAGCAAGTAATAATCACTCTATCCAGAATTGCAATAAAGACCTGAAAATATTTATATTGATTTAGCTGAATATCTGACAAAAAATAACCTTTGTGACTAGTGGCAGTGGAGAGTTTTAAAAGATATGTTTTTCTATGTTTTATCCAAGAGGAAAAAAAAATTCAAGCAACAGTTTCAGAGTCTTTGTGTAACTGTTGACTCCGATTGCTTAGCTTACTTGAGCAATGAAGAACAGTGTTTGCAGTGTAGTAATAAAAATATAATGAACAATTTCTGTGGCTTCTGATGCTGCCCAAATCTGTCAGGTATGTTTCATGTGCTACAATAGCAATTTATTTCCATTATATTCTGGAAACACAAACACTACTACTATTAAAGAATAATTTCATGAAGTAACAGTATTTCTGGAAAAGCTAATACTTGATTTAAGGAGGTAAGTTGTTGAATCATTATTGAAATTGTATGGTAGCTTAAAAAAATAGTTATGAACAGCAAGAAAAAATAATCAAGCTAGACAATTCTAAGTGTATGTTACAAATTTGAAATTTAGTGTAGAGTAATATTAAAAGTTGATGCTTTTCTTTTTTTAGTGTTTTATAGCAAGGAAGTTGCTGGCATTTTCTTCATTGAGGTCTGTTATATATTTCTCATGTCAAAGCCTCTCACAGTTACAATTCAAATTATTATCTATACTAATCAATATACATTAGTGGGGGATAAGTCTCTCTACTATTCCTTGCTTTTTTGTTGATTTAGTACAAAATTCAGCTTTGTGAACATGGCAATTTTTGCCAGGACTGAAGTAAACCATGAAATCAAAATACTGGTTTATTAGAGTTAGTAGTTTGGGATGTCATGGGAAATCAAATAGAGAATAATATTCACAGAAAATGTGACTAAAGACATAATGAGGTTTTAATAAATATGTTCCAGGGTTTTTGGTCTTGGGTTAAAATATGTGCAATAGAGAAAACCATATTGCAGAGCTGGGACCCTTTTCAATCTGTCACTTCAAAGCGAATTTTAAAAAAAATTGAAGTATTTATCTGTTTGAGCAAAAATGTAATTTAGGCAATGAGAAATCTAATTGTGCTTCTTGTCCAGATGTGCGTTCCACCTCAGTTCAGCATGTTTCTCATACTTTCAAGATGGAAGACTTTTGCCATTTTATGTGCTAGTGCACACAGATGCAAAAGATAGCTTCGTGCAGTGTATCGAGGCTGTGCCAGAAACAACAGATCTGTTCAGCTTCTTCTGACTGCTTTTAGCTTGGGGTAGAGCTGCTGGTGTCTGCATCCTTTCGCTTGGCTGTGTTTCCCTTTTAGATTGTTGTCCTGTACTTAGGAGAATTCTGTGAAGCTATTTCCTTTGGTATCTTTTCACTAGGCTTCAGAAAACTCATTTAATCACCTTCCTGTTTGAAAAAGAGGAATCTTTTATCTGCCTTTGGGGTTATTTTGAAGTTTTATTCAAGGGGTGTTGTGAGGTGATAATTTCCATTTTTTTGAGTCAGAAACTAGGTATCTCTGTGCCTACATCTCCTGAGATACCTGCTCTGGTAGGTATTTTCTGACTAACCCTGTATACTGATGATTTCTATGTTTCATGTTTGTACACTTTTTCATAGATTTAGAATTCATCATCCCCAGAAACATAAATGAGAACACAAGGATATGCATCTTGACTAAGATGTATAGGCAAA
>VYZV01015321.1:5940-18277 GCA_013401275.1 Pandion haliaetus | reverse complement strand
ACTGGGATTTGAACCTCATATTTAAAGAAGTATGGGTAGGATTTGATGACAGAAGCCAAACTGTGAGGGTGATGTAAGAATAGAGAGAAAGAAACCCAGCAGATGGAGAGTAGGGCTCTAAGATAGGAATGGAAGCTGAATAGGCTAGGAACACAGGTGAGAAGAAAAACAGATGCCCTGAGTAGAAAGAATGAAAATAGAATTGGAAATCAGGAGAAATCTGGACAGAGAGGGTGGAGGGCAGGAACATTAGAGGACATGTTGAGGCTGGAAGTGGGAGGTTTGCAATAGGACAGGTTAGGGAGGAAATGTCTGTAGTGTTTAGGTTTCTCTGCACATTTGGCACTGAACCAAAGCACAGACATTGTACAAATAGGCGAGTATATTGTAATTACTCTAAAGATCCTAGATCTGGGACTGACCCATCTGTGGAATCAGGATGATTTCACAACTTACAGGGGTTTTTTCCATTTTTAAACTTGAAAATAATGTCTAAAGTACATCCTAAAGAGCTTTAGGTTGGTATAATCAAGTTTTCAAAATTAGAAAGTGTTGGTCTTTTGTATGATTTTGGCAGGACTTCCTTTGGAAGATGTATTATTTGTACTTACTTGCTTGGCATTCTTTCCTATTAACAAGCTTAATACTAGTATTTGCTGCTTCTTGAATGCTTAATTTTACAACTTTATTGTCTTCTAATGTACTTCATTGTTTGATTACACTTTTGAGGAATACTGCTGTACATCTCTGGTTTTGTCAATGGGATAGACTAGTAAAAAAGAGAGTCTGTTTCTGTTAGGTAAAAACACATTAGAGTTGCTATCTCAGTACTTATGGAATGCTTATAAGAAGTTGGAAATGTTAAGTGAATCTCACTTTAGACACATATATGATAGAAATCTCTGAATATTAGATTAGGCTGTGCTGGATGTGTTTGTAGTTCCTCCGTTCAAAAATCAGTTGGCTCCCATACTTTCTTCAGTATACAGACTACATGATTTTACCATGAAAACTTTCAGTTTATTCTCATTGTATGTAGATTTTGAAAAGTTATGGTATCATTATCCACCATTTGCAAAAACAGACTCCTCATTGAAAAATCTTAAAACCATCCTTACAAACCAGAGTTTAAGTCCCTCTCTGAATATTCCCTCTTCTACTTTACTCTAGAAATAACCTTTTTGATAACCATTGTGTCACTCTGCTTTAGCAAACTTCAGACATGATTGGTCATTCTAATGGCACAGAGATGTAATGAAGTTGAGATCTTATTCCAGACGATTCTTACATGTGGGAGTTTTTTTTTTTTTTTTTTTTTTCTCATTAGCTCAATCTGTAATTTCCCCTTCATTCCCAACCCTCATTCTTCTGTGAGACAAAAACCTCTATTCTTTCACTATATCAAGTTTGCTAAAAGTTCTTGATGGAGAAAAATCCTGCACACCTGCATTCCACTATTTTTTTCCATAAAAATAGTATTAAAGCATAGGGTGGGTTTGGTCTTTTTTGTTTTCTCTTAGAGACCATCTAGGCAGATTAAGGAATGTGTTTTGACATTGTGTTACATGACTCTATACACACATGTACACACACTTGTGCTGAAATAGTAGCCAAGAAACCAGAGGTACTATCTGGCCAAGTACAAGCGAGTATGACAAAGAAACTCTGGTGCTACAGTGGAGGAGTTACTAGTGAGCTCAACAGTGTAGTAAGGTCGAAAGAAAACTGACCCTTCATAACCTTACTAGTATAAAACAGATCATGCACATGTAAGCTACTTCAAATTTTCAAAACAAAGTACAAAAAATTATTCTGAAGTTGCTCTTTATGATTGGGTTCATAAGCATGCTCTGGAAGCACCCAGCTGATTGAGTAGACTTACAAAATCTTCAGCTGACTACAGACATCTTTGGAAAGTATAGAAAGTAGGTACAGAGAAGTACGCATAGCCCATGTTTATGCATGTTTCCAGTGTGTAAGCTCTGTACAGAACAGATCATTGAACCTCAGACTAATTTAAGGTCTGAAGCTGTGTACGGGAAGGCATTGCCATTTAATTTGTGTAGAGGCAGAAGAATGACTTTGTTGTTGAAAGTCAATAAATATGACTTGTAGATAAATTTCATTTGTGTGTTGCATTGCATATCAGTTGGCTGGGTGACATGTATCTTTGTGAAGACTTACTCATTTTGGAACAAAACAGTCTACCCAGGATTGTAAACCATGTATATAGCAGAACAGATTTAGTGTCATGTTTGCAGCTGATCATGTACAAAGTGTGAAGAATGTAAGAGTGCTGAAGCTTTTTTATGTGGTAAAATGAAAATGGGAGCATACAGTCAGGGGGAAGTGATGAAATACTTAAAGCATCAGCACTTGAAAAGCATCCTCAAGCAAAATTGGCAGCAGTAGTCGATAACCAGATAGATAATTGGCATTTAGCGGTTTGAGTGCAGTAACTCTGAGAACAAACGTAAGAAAATTGTTTTTAAAAGTGACCTTTTCATGAGCTTGGTAGACAGAACTTCTCTGCTCATGCAGCCTCTGTAGGAACCATCTCAATCATGCATTGGACTGTTTAGTCATACATGGATGTCTACAGAGTGATTATAAAGGGCATCAAAATGACACCTGTTTGTTCTGTTCAAGTCAATTACAGTGAAAATTGCTTCCTTTTTTTGCCTTAGAAACATTCCTACATCTGAAATCCTCAGGGACAATATTTGAAGTAATCCCCTTCCTTTTGTTAAACACTCTCAATCCCGCCTGAAGATCACGTGCTAAATAGGATGGAATTGTGTTGCAACTGCTATTTGACAAATGACAGCTAAGATAACAGCCATGCTGGGTTAGAGTAAAGGTTTATCTGGTATTCTAACAATTTGTTCAGTGACTTCTGTGTGAGAAGTACCATCTTTCATTTAATAGCTGTCAAAGGATTTCTCTGCTGCAAGTTTGTGTATCGTCTAGATTAAGTATTAATTTTTAGCATCCATAGCATCTTATGGTAAGGAATTTCACAGGTTTCATGTGTGAAGAATGACTTCTATTTGTTTTCATTCTGCCACTGCTAGCTTTATAGATGCCTTCTTATTTATGTATTGGAAAATACAGTTGATTCCTATTCTCATTCTCCATGCCACTCATGATGTTACAGGCCTCTCTTATTTCTTCCTTTTCCTTACACCGTCTCTTTTCCAAGTTGTAGAGTCCTAGCTTCTTTAAGTAATTTCTTCCAGACAGTGCAACTGTATAAGTGCATGATTTTGCTGGTTGTCAAAGGTAATCCATGTTACCTATCTCTGATGCTTTACCAGTTCCGTTGCATACCTTGTGAGGTGAAGTACTAGAATGGTAGTCAGCATTCAGTATGCAGGCAACAGCATGGAATGGTAAAGTGACGTGGTGATTTCTGTATTTTCTCTATTACTTTCACAATAATTCCCATAATGTTGGGTTTGACCATCATTTAAAACTGAGCCAAAGTTTTCATGGATTTATCTAGTATAACCCCAAGATCTTGTGAATGAAAACAGTTAGCTAGGAGTTCATTTTGTGTATATGGTTAGGATCACTTTTACAACCTTCTTTGAATTTCATGTTATTTAATGCTAAGTTTCATAGGTTTTCTACTGTTCTTCACATCACCCTCACTTTTTACAGTCCAGTAATTTAGTATTCTATCAGCAAACTTTCTTACCTCTCTTTTTTGAGATTGCCTGTCAAGTACAATGAGTAGAACGAATTAAGTCCACTTCTGTCATGGTTTTGGTTGCAGCCCAGCCGGTAACAAACCACCATGCAGCCTCTCGCTCACTCCCCACCCCTGCCCCTGGCCACATTGGGATGAGGAGAAAATCCAAAGGCAGGTTCGTGGGTCGAGACAAGGACTGGGAGGGATCACTCCCCACTTATGGTCACGGGCAAAAGACAGGCTCAACTTGGGGAAGAAACAAAATCCATTTAATTTACTACAAATCAAAACAAAACCAAGGATATTAGGAAGTAAAATCAAACCTCAGAACACCTTCCCCCCGACTCCTCCCCCCTTCCCGGCTCAGCTCCATTTCTGGTCCTCTCTCCCTCCTCCCCCCGGCAGCACAGGGGAACAGGGGATGGGGTTTTTGGGTCAGCTCACCACACATTGTCTCTGCCGCTCCTTCCTCCTCAGGGGGAAGATTCCTCACTCGTCCCCTGCTGCACCGTGTGGTCCCTCCCACGGGAGACAGTCCTTCACAAACTTCTCCAACGTGGTTCCTTTCCGCATTCTGCAGTTCCTCACAAGATTCCCTGGCGCGGGTTCTCTCCGCGGACTTCAGCTCTCCCCGAACTTCCCAGGCGCAGGTCCTTTCCGTGGGCTGCTCTCCAGTCACACACTGCTCCAGCGCGGGCTTTCCCATGGAGTCACGGCCATCTTCAGGAGCCTCCGCTCCACCATGGACCCCCATGGGCTGCAGGGGTACAGCCTGCCTTCTCCCCACGGGCTGCTGGGCCATCAGCCTCCTCAGGTGCCCCTCCTCCCCCTCCTTCTTCACTGACCTCAGTATCGGCAGAGGTGTTCCTCTCGCGTTCCAAATCCCCCACACACTGCCGGTTCCCCTTCTTAAATCTGTTCTCCCAGAGGCGCTCTCTCCGTCACTGATGGGGTCGGCCTGGGCCAGAGGCAGGCCCGACTTGGAGCCAGGGGAGCTTCCAGCAGCGTCTTACAGGAGCCACCTCTGCAGCCCCCTCCCCCACTACCAAGGAAACCGTGCCACACAAACCCATAACAACTTCTAAGTGGAATATTATTTATCTGTCACCTATAATTACCTTACAATGATATTCTCAAAAGTATACTTAATTTCTGCTTTTGGAGAAGGACCTGTGGTTCTGAATGACTGTGGAAATTAGTGCACCATTGTGGTCTGACATTTTTACATATCTTTGGATATGGGAAAAAGCATTGTAGCAAATATCCATGATATCCCAAAGGGTTATCCCAAGGGATGCATCGCTGATGTCACTGATGTCTAATACCACTTCTCCCTAGAGCATGTAACATGGTGGTGAAGACAGGAGACATCTCCTTAGTATCTCTCCCATGAAAAGACTTCAGTGCATACATTTGTGTACCGAGAAAGAGATTCACATGGATCTAATGTTTTTAAAAACTAAAGTGTACTGTAAGGTCATTGTCATTTGATTGTGCATTAACCACATGTTCAGAAAAGCCATGGACTGAGTTTTCTATTTACTGTATTTTGTTGTCATTATAGTATTGAATTTTCCTAATGATCTTTCAAATACAGGTTGCAGTAGTTACATACATAACCATACTAATACTTACTAAACTCTTAGAAATACTATATTAATTTCTGAAATTTGTACCTGTAATGAACAGAACTAGCATGTATTCTAAATTTGTCTATTTTTGAATCATCAAAACTTTTTTTTTTTCTTTTTTGTTTCTTTTAGGTATAGACAAATGCAGCTTGGCACAGAAAGCAAAGTAGCTGAACTTCTTCACCAAACTAAGTTAAAGTCCTTTGAAAGTGAACGTGTTCAACTCATGCAACAAGAAACAGCTAAAAATCTTTCACAGTGCCAAATGGAATGTGAGAAATATCAGAGAAAGCTGGAGGTATGTTATACAAAGAGACACTTTACAGGGTATTACATAGTTGTTTTCAATTACAATGTAAAATGGAAAAGCTTGGGGGGAAAAGTAGCAAAGAACATACGTGGCTGAATTAGTATCTCCACCAAATTTTGCTGAAGCAGAATCTAATGACAAAGCTTATTAAGTTTGACCAGTTCAATGGAAAACAAGACTTAGGGGAGAGGAAGAAGGCAAAACAATCTCTCACGGAGAGATGGTGAAGACAGTACCTCACTGACGTGAGATATATATAAGCTTGCATCACAAAGCTGCCCTTATGTCAGTCTATGTGATTATTGTAGGGAAAGACGACAGTTATACCAGAACAGTTATGGTTAATTCAGTATCATTATTAAAAACTAGGATTTGCAATAGCATTGTTACATAATAAAAACGTGTTTTATTGATACACAATTCTGGCACAAATTTTTACAGCTAAAGAAGTCAAGGAGAGCATGGTGTATACAGCATTGAAGAGACCTAACATTGCTAATCCTGTTGTGGTGGGTTAACCTTGGCCACTCTCTCATTCCCCCTCCTCAAGAGGACAGGGGGGGTAAATAATCTGAAAAAGCTTATTTATGGGTTGATAAAAAGGTGGGGAGATCACTTGCCAATTACCATCATGGGCAAAACAGCCTTGACCTGGGGAGAATTAATTTCACTTATTACCGGTTGAAATAGATTTGGATGGTGAGAAACAAAGACAAAAACTAAAACATCTTTTCCCACTGCCTTCTCTTCTGGATTTAACTTCCCTCCCTCATTTCTGACTCCTATACCTCCCCCTCCTCGAGCAGCACAGGGAGGGATGGGGAACAGGGGTTGAGGTCAGTCCATAACAGCTCCTCTCTGCTGCTCGTTCCTCCTCACACTTTTACCCTGCTCCATGGGCTGCAGCTTCCTTCAGAAGAAAATCTGCTCCCACTTGGGCTCTCTACAGGTTGCAGTTCCTTCAGGGCATGTCCACCTGCTCCAGCATGGGGGCCTCTATGGGCTGGGGCTGCACTGTGGATATCTGCTCTGGAGTGGTCTTTCATGGTCTGCAGGAGGACAACCTTGCTTCACCATGGTCTTCTCCACAGGCTGCAAGGGAATCTCTGCTCAGGTGCTTGGAGCACCTTCTCCCCTCCTTCTTCACTGACCTGTGTGTCTGCACCAAGGCGCTCTCACACTTTTCTTCCTTCACTGCCATGCACCATTTTTGTCCTTTCTTAAATACGTTTTCCTTGAGGTGCCACCACCTTGGGTGGGAGGCTCAGCCATGCCCTGCAGTAGGTGGGTTGGAGCTGTCTGGAACCAGCTGTGTCCAGCATGGGGCAGCCCAGACATCTCAGAGGCTGTCCCGGCAGTCCTGCTGCCAACGCCCAGGCACCTGCACCCAGTCCAGCTATTTACATAGAGTTGAACAGCTTGGACCTGTTTATCTCTACAAGCTTAGAATTTATTACCTTTCAAACATGTACTTTCAAAAATGTATCATACGCTCTTCACCTATTTTGCTATTGGAAAGTTGTCTAGTATTTAGCAGAGCAAACAACTTTAAAACAAAATTTCTTCATCTGTGCAAAGTTAGTCCCAAAATCGTATCACTGAGTCCAATTTGTGAGAGTTAAATAAAATTGGTAGTGTATGTAAAACAAACGTCAGGATACAAACTGGACAGGATAGAATAAAAACCTTTTTTCCAAGTGTCAGCAATAGCAGCCTTCATTTTGTGGAGAAGGATGCTGTTCTTCAAGTCCCCGCATTTCTAGTGCTGAACCTGCCCAGGGTGTTTCCAAAAAGGAACTATAGATTGGAATCAGAATTAGAGAGTTTTAGATAAAATGTAATTTCTTGTTTTGTCTGTATTGGGACATTCAGATCCCGGCTGATGAGGTTGGTTGTGGTCATGAGCACTGGGAGTGCCAGTTTTGCTAGACTTTGAGGTTGCTAAACAGATTTTTAGTTGCACAGACATGTCTAAACTTTGAGAAGATAGTTAAATTTGAGTTATATTTCCATTTCCTTTGTGGGTATTTATTTGATCTGATAGTCTTGAATATTTGGCATTCAATTCTACTAACACTTTTGGCACTTCCTTTTCTCCTTAGAGAGATGCTTTGAAACCAGTGCTCTTAAGAAATGTTCTTGCAGAATTTAAATATTTGATGTCTGAAGCTTTTACTTCTGTTCCCTTTTGATTGAATTCTTGATTTTTTTTTTTTATTTTCTTTCTTATATATAGTATCAATGTACTAAGGGTTTTTTCTTACCCTTCTTATAGAATATTGATCTTAATTAATAGTGTAGTCACTAGTATCTTGTGGCTTAGCCACAGCTGCTTTGTGAATGAACGCTTGTTTTTACTTGGATTTCAGCATAAAGTAGTTTCTCTTTTTATGCATGCTAAAACTAAGACGGTTTATATGTTGCCAGATTTTAAACTATACATTTATTCTTCTGTGACACTAGACCAGTCTTTCTATATTTGAGTGGCTTGTTTGTCTAAGCATTGTGCATTCTTTAGTGGTTTTGACAGTGAACCTGTATTACTGCTGTATACACTATGCGTATATTTCGGTATCTCAAGATCTATATTCAGTTGTCATCTTGAACGTTTGGGATTTTTATTTGGGAAGCTGGTATTAAACTTAGCTACGGTACTACTTGCTTATTACTTTACTGGTTTTAGTTACTACTATACTTACCAAGGATTTTCTTACTCCAGTTGGTTTTATAATGTTTATGTGTCAACGTTGTTTTCTATTTGCAAGTACTGTGTCAAGCTTTAGTTCTTACACGGATCCTCATAACTTCTACTTTTGAATATGTGCTTTTTTTGTTTAAGGTTAGTGGATTAAGTATTTACATTAGTCTTGAATGTTAATGGCATATTACCTTTCAGTAATAAGGAAATAATAAGAATCTGGTATATCTTAAATACTAAATTTTGATATTTGTGCATTTACCATTCTGTGAAGGAACCTTCTTTTTTAAATGGATAACTGAAATCTGAATCCAGTTAAAGCAGTGAAAATAAATGCATTTACACTGTTTTGACTGCTGTGTATTAATTTTTTTTTAGCTGATACCTTGCTTTTCCTAATTCTCCTTTAAAAGTCTTGTAGCTTTTTCGGAGATCCTTAGAATTACTAAAGCCTTGGGAGATAGGCATAAGTGATACAACCTGAGAGTATAATCTATGCAATATAATATAGTTGAAAAAATAACCGATTTTTAAAGTGTTTTAATCTTTCCTGTGCAAAAGTTACATCAAATATTTAGTGTCATACTGCTAAATATGATATATGTATCATATTTTGGCTCTTTCAGAAGTAGCTGTAATGCTGAATCCCTGATCTTTCCATTATTCATTCTCACAGGTGCTTACTAAGGAATTTTATAGTCTTCAGTCTTCTAGTGAAACACGCATTATTGAACTTCAAACACAGAATTCTGAGTTTCAAGCAAGGCTAGATACTTACGAAAAACTTGAAAAAGAGCTTGATGAGATAATATTGCAGACAGCAGAAAGTAAGTTCTGTCACAAATTATGTTGTATCTGTAGGTGTTTCTGGCATTATGACAAGATGTCTTGTTTCTTGTGGCGCTTGGAAACTATTACAGTGCCTGTCATTCTCCCTCCTTATGCCTGACAATTAAGATGCAATAATGATTTTTATACAAAATATTAATGATGGGTTTCTAAATGTATTTGTAAATATGTATCAAATAAACATGAACTTAGACATATGGATATTAAAAATCATCTCAGTGTTTCTTTTCCCCTCATTTCTCTCTTCTGTATTCTAATCATCCATTATAATTAGATATGTTTTTTAGGATTCTCCCATTATTTAAGTATATTTTGGATACCAGGAAACCCTCTTTGTTGACAGACAATTATAGGTTTCATAATACAGTTCAGTGATTAATGTGAATTTTTGAATTATTTGGGGGAAAAAAAGCTCTTCCTTGTGTTGAATTAATAATAATTAGACATGAAGGAGTTGCTATGGCAGATCAGTCTGTTCCAAGTACTAAACCCTGGACTGAGATCAGGCCTAATTACACTTGAAAATTTTTGTCTCTGTTTGGCAAAAGTAACAATATCTGTTCTCAAACACAGCAAAATTTCTGTGAAATCTCTATTGATTTGATTCTCGGCCTAAATGAACCCACAAAGGAATTCATTCCTAATTTGAAACTAAGACTCTAATCTTGAAGTCTTTTAGCCTGTGTGTAAACAGAATAGGATATTTTAAGATTTCATACTAATTCGTATATCTTCTTGTCCTTTTCTGTTTCTTTGCTCCTCCAAAAAATAATCACAACTTACAAATAATGTTTTCCAGCTAGAAGATCATTGTGTAAGCTTTATATATAGACAGTAGTGTAGAGCAAAGTATGTAATACTGGGGTGCAGTAATGTCTGGGTATCTTCAGTAATTAGACTGTACATACTTTTTTATTTTATACACTGCAGCTTGTGCTTGTTAGAATGGCATTACTACCCAAAGGTTCCAGTCTGACCATAAGCATGTTTGCTATATACACGCTTATGTTTTAGTTGGTAACATGTTTTTTGAAGTGTATATATATAAACTTGCCTAAGGAGTGTTTATGTATTGATACAGATTATTTGGACCTTACCTTCATTTTTTCCAAGAAGACAGAGTTCAGAATGCTGTTTTTTGTTTACACTGATTTACATTTTCTTATGCATCTTGGCATGGCAGTAAACTTTTTTACAGAACTAAATCATTCTTAACTTCTTCTTCAGTATGTATTTTAATTACTATTTATATTCTATGCTACAGAATATGACTTAAAGAAATGAAAGTTTCCAAATGGACTGTTCTGTTAAAATATAATTACTTTAATTTCTGATTTTGTTGGAGAAAAAAGGGAGTTGTAGTTCAATATTATTTGAAAATACTTTCTAGTTAATAACATTTTTTTTCTTACTATTATTATAGTGTATTTGATATTGAAAGTTAGGATTAATACTAATGAAGACTGAATTCCAGCACCAAAGTGAACTTCTGAGGAAAATCAGAAGAAATAGAAGTACTTCTTTTTTAAAAACACTTTGAAGGAGAACACAGACATACTTCTTCCTGTGTCTCAAATTATGTCCTGGTATTTACATGTCATAAATAGCTAAAGGTAAAAAAATAGTTGAAAGAAGGAAATATAATTATTTCTCAAATTTAATGTGTTCTGGAAATACTCCAGGCTGTCTTTCAGAGAATATAATTTAGGCTGAAGAACTGTGTGGAAGACAATCAGAATTTTCAATGGACTTTAGTGAGCATAAGACTTTACTCTTCAGTCCTGTGGTCACTTCTTTATATTTCAATACCATATAATGTTTTTTTCTTCTCCTTGAGTTACGAAGCCTCTGCTGTTTTACAATATTTGGGGGTTGAGTTCTTTGGACTTTCTTAATAAACTGTATTTGCACATGTGAGGTGGCTTTTGTCATATAATCATATAAGCTTTTTATTTTTTTCTTTGGAGAATGTGCATGTGGAACTGATCACTGAATTGTGACTGTTATTCCCTCATCATTATGCCTCACTTTATTAATACTGAAATAACATGAAACAGCCTTTTCAGGAAACTATCAAGAATTTATGTAGCCACTCCTTACAGCATCTGCATGGTTTCCACATGAATAACAATAGTAAACTTTCTTGGCATTTGTCTATTCTTCCTTTTCAGGGTAAAATCTTCACTTTGGGGTATTTTTGTTGTAGACTAGTCATTTGATTTTTCTTGCTGCCATTGGTTAGTATCTTTTAAGAAAAAGGTTGAGCCTATCTGTATTCTCACAGTGGTACTTTTTTGCTAAGTAGTATAAAAAACTGTTGTTAGTAAGTGTCCCTCTAACTTGTAAAATGTGTCAGGTGAAGAGCCTGGAAAGACATAAAAAGACAAGGGAAGCACACACTGCTACAGAACATTACTTTGGCTTGGTATCTACAGCATTTCCAGATTTTTTTTGTTTGTCTTCACAATCTGATATTTGGACGCTACTGACATACAAATGTATAGGGCAGGATCTCACTGACATTTTTGTGAGACACTCAACACTGCATTTGTAACCAAAAAGAAAGATTATTACAAAGGCAGGTCAAATTATTTTATACGTTTTTCTGAACCAGATGTATTTAAGGCACTGGAGAATTCCCTGTCATAACTAAGACAGCCTTGAAAATCTGAAGTTCTGCTGACTTTGTACTGCCACATCAGTAAACTTTTTCTGTCATACTGGAATTTCTGTATTGTTTTTCATGTAACTAGATACGTGACTTATCACAAGTACTCTACTAGAGGCTTTTCTCTTTCTAAATGTGTTTTGAGAATCCTTGTTTAAAATAGCATTAAAAGGGTATTGGATAAGTGAGGAAAGAAGCCATAGCATTGTGCAAGTTGTTGAGAGGAGAAGGTATTTCTGATTTTGAGGCACTTGAGCATTAGGAAAGATGAGTCAGATAGGACTGTCATGTCATTTCCTAAATTTGTTTGTCCTCTTCCCAACTACTTGATTCATCAAAGCTGTTGTGTGGTGCCTGGGCTGGTGTTCCCTTGTCCTCCCTCCCTCTCTCACACCCCTGCTGCTCCCCCTTTCTCTTTGTCTCCCTTTCCCTCTCCTCTCTGTCCCCCTCTCTCTGCCCCTGCCTACCTCCCCCGCACACACTTTTT